>JANHFL010001961.1:30366-42401 GCA_032468155.1 Oxyrhabdium leporinum | reverse complement strand
ATCTTTGTGTAGCGCATTCATATCTTTGTGGAAAGCCTGTGCTTGCGCATTCAGCTTTTCATTTATATACTCTTTCAACTCGTTAATCTGCATCTCCGCCAAACACAGTCCTCCCGGGGCCGCCGCCATCACGGGCGATCCTCCCCCACGAGCCGTTCTCCAAGGTTGTTTAGTCGTCATTGCAAAATACAAACGAAATTATAAACTTTTTCTTTTTTATCGTCACTCAAGAATCCCTATATTTGAAAGAATTAATCCTCTTCGTAAAATTTCTTCCTTACGTAGCCTAAGCCCCTTTAAAAAAACACTTTCGCTTCTCCCTTCTCAGCGCGGTCTGGGCACAATCGCCATTTTAAATTTCCTTCCAACAACGCTACGTAGCGAGATTTCTTCGGGGCTATGTAAAAAAAAGATACTTGCAATTCATAGTCGCCCTGTTTTCACTTCGTCCGCTCCTGTACCATATTTAACTTCTGATCGATCACGGAGGTGGACCCTGGATCTTGTACTGCCGGAGCAGCGTACCCAAGAGCCGGACTTCGAGCGGCCATAAAAGGGGGACCCACCCTTTCACGCCCCTAAAACAAGATCAGGGGCATTTAGGGGGCCCTGCCCTGGCTCGCTCTTGTCATTCACCCCTCTATTCCCGAGGGGTGAAATAAAAAACCGAAAAAAAACAGCTGGTAGTCGCTGTTTTTTTCGGTTTACGGCGTCTTGAGGCAGACGGATCCCAAAGGACCCGTCCTCGATCCAGCGTTCCCAAACCGGTTGTTCTTATGCAACTGTTTCCCAATGTTATCTATGTGACCATCTATATATCAATGTTAACTACTCAATGTAATGCCCCCCACAAAGTCTTGCAATGGTTCAGAGAAAAACATCATTAAAGTTATGATCCTAATAAAGATATTTAAAGGAGAAAAATAATTTAATATAATAAAAATATACACTAACTCATGCAATGATTAGACTTGATTAAAATTATCATCTTGATTAAGTAATGGTCTCTACTATTATTTTCAGGGTAGACAAAGCTGTGCATACCGCTCCATAAGCTACTTGGTTCAGTTCTTCTAGTTAGCTGTAGACAAAGATTGGACGAAAAAGGTTCCAACACAGTAGATTTTATGTATAACCTAGAGTTCGGATAAATGTCACCAAGATCCTTCCAATTATGATTTTCTAGAATAAACATACATTGACAGTATTGATGTAATCACAACATTCTTTTCTTTCTATCTTTTCATGATGAATTAATTTCTTATAGATACAAAAGAGATACTGTTTTGTTTTTCATCTGCAATTTAAATAACTGAGAGAAGGAACATAATGGATAAGAAATTATGTCCATCAGAATTTTAAGACAAAATTTTGGATTTGTTGAACTAAAAGAGTATCATTTTAAGGCACAACATGCCTACAAAATAGAAATATGCACTGATACTTTTGGACAGAATCCACCACTTATCCTATTCTGTTGCTGCATTGCCCTGAAAACAGCATACCATTAAAAATTCAGATGGCTGTGACCTGTTGGTTCTTATAATGCTCCCATGGGTCTTTGGGTCAGGAATTTAAGCCAGTCCTCTTGGCTGGTTGGTTTAGTTATTGAAGTTATACTGATCCATAGTAGTATGATTTTTCAGTCCTGATCACATGTTACATCACTACTCTTTGAATACTGATTTTTATAAATTGTGTTATTGCAGGTTTTGTTTGTTTTAACCTTCTGTATGTGTCTGGACTCATTGTGGTGAAATGGGAAGCTATATAAATTGTCCAATTAAATAAATAAACACTCAGAAACAGACATTTATATTAAGAAAATTAATACAAGCATGGTATATTAGAAGAAAGTTTTATACGAAATGGCCTTTTCCTGTACAAAAAATCCTCGCAAAAGATATGCACACTAAGAAATGTGTATGCAGAGTGTTCCAAATTGCACCCTATTGAGTGAAATCCAACAGTTTAATTCTGTAAACAGAAGCAGTTCCCGAAATTGGAATGAGGGAAATTGTTTTTTCTCACTACATTCCTCACTTTAAGCAATTTCAAAATCTATGGTACAAGATCATCAAGGGCTATGAAACAGATTTGGAGATCTATTCATTTCTTCAATAGGAGGAGATATAGGGAAAAATCTCATTACATGAATTGCTTACATTTGTCTAACATTGAATTTGTTTGTTTAATTTATACATTTATTGAAAGTTCATAAGTCCCCTCAGTTGTGACAATACACTGTCTTATAGACTTTCTTCCCCAATCTCTCCCTGAAGTCATTAAGAAGATTTCCAATGTCGTTTTTGAGTTAAAATAGTAATAGAAAGAAGGGATAATGATAATGAGAGTTAGTTTGGTGTAGTGGTTAAGTCACCAGTCTAGAATCCAAGAAACTGTGAGTTCTAGTAACACCTTAGCATGAAAGTGAATACACTCTTTGCTCACCTCATCTCATAGGATTGTTGTTGTGGTGAAATTTGAAAGAAGAAGGAATATTAGCTGTGTATGGGATAGAAATCAAATAAATCATAACATGAAAGATTTGTTTTCTCATATTTTGTGCATTTCAAATCCTCACGGGATATTTTTTCATGTTGTGTAATTATACATAGGTAGATAATCTACTGTTGGAGCTATTACCACCATATTCTCCCCAGGCAGAGACAAAATACATGGGGCCAGCAAGCTTTCAAATATTCAAATATTATAACAGCACAGCTACTTTTTACTGATTACTGAGTCAGAGGTTGAGCCTGGATTTTCTACATAAGTTCTACTACAGTGAGCAATGGATTTCAGGCTGCAGCACAACACAACTGCATTACGAAAAGGACGCTAGGGAAGGCCGTACAGATTGGCCCAGATTTATGGATTCAACCACATCTATAGAATGAGTCTGTCCTTGAAATGATCAGATGAAATGATATGTTTACTCCAAGCAAAAAATGTAATATAGAAAAAAATATAATCACAGGAGTTATAAAACTGCTCAGGTCAGTTTGCATTCATTCCACCATTGACTCAAATAATAATAAAAGAAACGGAAGAAAAAAAATCTAAGGGGCAGTAGACATGGAAAAGGGGAATAATTCACATATATATCTGGCCATGGGCTTTTCAATGTCTTAAAAGGGATTGAAATGAAAGCTTCCCACTAACTTTCACGTCATTTTAAGACTCTGCCTTATAAAAGTACATTTTAATTTACCCTAACTGGATGCATGTGAGCATTCCACTAGTTTGTCACTAACTCATTTATTTTAAGTCATCAGAATTCAAATAAATTTTAGGATGACATTTTCACATGGGGTTTTACAGACTCTTATCTCCTTTGGTTCTGATCAGATAACATGTTCAACCAAGCTCGACTCCATTCTCATAACCTTTAAGAAGTTAAATTGCTGGTTTTTATTTCAATTGTAATAATGTTGTTGCTTTATACTCCCTTTTTTCTTGTTATAAGCTATCTTGAATTTTCAAACAAGCAAAACAATTCCAAACATTTTAGTTATTAATTCAACAATAAAATCCTACTAACTAATAATTTGACACCACTTTTTTATAACCCTTTTCTAAGTAACCAATATGGCTTATTGTAAATTGTTTAATCTGTCTTTCATGTATAATCTATCTATATGTACCATCATCATATTTCATTCAAAGAAAAACTTTCAAAACTGTATAAAAACAAAAAAAGGTTATAATAACTGTACTTAGAACTTTATCTCAAAAAGAAAAAAAATAACATGAATCAGTTATTTTTTAGAATGTGAACTTAATTGAATGAAGAAGATAAAATTTATTTTATTTAACACCAATTTTCCTCTTTAACTTCCCTTTTCCTTTTCTTAGTCTCCTTGACCTTATATTTCTTTTCTGATTGTGCATTGAAAATATCTGCCATGGGATATGCTCAAAGGAAATGGAAGATTCTAAAGCAAACTTTTGCATTATTTCTGCTAAGCTCCTTAACTAAATCCTCCTTTCTCTTATAATTTGCCTTATCTATTCTATAGATTTTTCCTGAGTAACTTCTGTTGTTAGCTTTAAAAATAAATTGTGAATCACACAGACTGTACAATGTTGAAGTAGTAATAATTTCTTTGAGTGTTCACTAAATCTTAAATTACTATAGAAATTCATTTGGCAAATTATGTTACAATATATTAAAAATAGCCTCTTATCTATTAATAAGTAGGACATTAAAAGAAACTGCTAGATTGCCTACTTGATAGATTGCTTTAATTGAGGTTTCTTCAAAAGATTCCCTTTTTTGTTCACTTGAAAAGATTATTCAAAACATGCCAAAATATAGTACCTATATAGTCCTGGTGGTGATAATGGTAGTGTCAGCAAGCTAAATAAACTGTTTAACTGCTGCTTAGACTACCATTTTACTGCATTGCATGAGATTCCTTATCCAAATAATGTGATAAAAACGAACTAACTTAAACTAACTGCCACTGGGTTTTCAGAATCCCAAGACTCAAAATTTATTTATTTACATATTTATTTATTTGATTGGTTGATATAGCCACTCAGTCATACAATGTCTCTGGGTAGCTTAAAATGTTTAAAATAGTACAGTAATGCAACATAAAACAAAATAACAGCCAATGATTCGTCTAAAGAAATATTAACAACACAAGCTCTGACTAATGCTCCAACTCCACCCCTTCTCCACCCCATTTCCATGAATACCTCCACATGTTTAAAGTTCAAAGTTCAAGTTCAAAGCCTTTATTGTCATTGTACATCATGTATACAACGAAATTGGTATAGCCTTTACTGGTGCAGTCCATACAAGAATACAAGACAACATGAATAATATAAAGTGACATAAAGAATCATCCTTATACAAGTAGTTAGGAAAAAAAAAACTAGTCATATGTTTCCATATGTACATCATATTCTGTGCAACATGTATATTACTCTGGTGTATGATCTTATATCATGGTATATACATATTACACACTGCACTGGCACCAGTGAAATTCATCATATTAACCTGTTTGTGGTGCTATATTGTGTGAGTCTGACAGCCCATGGGTAGAAGCTGCTTTTAAGCGTGTTTGACTGGCTGGTTATACTGCTGTGTCTTCTGCCCAGTGGTAAAAGTGAAAAGAGACACTGGCCAGGGTGTGAATCATCCCTAAGTATCTTCCTGACTCTGCTGAAACAGCGAGACCTGGCAATGTCATGCAGCAGTTAGGGGGCAACCAATGGCTTCTTGTGCCTTCTGAAAGACTAGCAAGATCAGGGGAGGAATGTTGAGGGAAGGAATGGTTTTCCAAAGAACAGGTGTACAGAAAAGGCATAATTGCTGGGTCCTCCAAGATGACATTTGTTGACCAATGAGACTGCACTGTAGCCCTCCTGTGAATTTAATGGAATGGGTAGAAATAACTGGGGAGAGGGAGTCCTGCAAATAACTAGGCCTTATGACATGAAGAGGTTTTCAAGCGTTAAACAGAACTTTGATTTGCACCCAGCAAACCTGGATTAAGGCTCCAGAAATCCCACATGTGGTTGTTTCGAGTTGGATGATGTGAGATTTCTGGATCTTAATCCAAGGTTTGTCAGGTGCAAACCAAAGTGCTGGTTATCACCTGTAAAGCTGTCCATGTCTCAGGTTAACACTATATATGATTATAATAGCACAATCCAATACATACTAAACTAAAAAGAGTACAGAAAGGAATAAAGGGTGCAAGAAAAAATGAAAAAAGAAAGAAGAGAGAGAAAAGTAGGAGTATAATAAAGAAAGAGAAAAGAAACATATAAAAAAGGTGACTTCCAATCTTCATCACAACAAGCATAAACAGATTTAGTGACACTTCAACATTTTAAGGTTACATTTATATCTGGCACATGTCCCAACTTTTATCTATAAACAAATCCATAAAACATCATCTTTTCAGTCCAGCTGTCGGTAGGAAGTCTGTAAAGGATTGCCAAAGATAGCAACATATATTTTTAACTGTCATCAAATAAGTAAACTTTATATTCTTTCCCTTTATTTTAAGAGTTCTAATCTTAATTCAAATATTGTCATATGATTTTATTTTTCTTCATTGTCTTTTGTTTCTAATTATACAGAGTTCTTTAGGGCTTTAATAAACCAGTAAGAAAATATTGTCCAGGTTACTTTCTTGGGTTCTTATTTGTATTTCCCTTTTAAATTTTAAAGACTGAATTTCTTTGGCCCATGCTGTAAAACATATTTTCTAAGTAATTCTCTTGGTCTGCCAGTTTATATATCTTCTCAATATTATCAGCTAAAATTTCTTGTCCATCAGTTTCTTCAGTAACACTTTTGGGGCATAGTCTATCCATGGAAACAGGCAGCCTTACTGACATTGTTGATATTGTGCCTACTACTTTCTGATTCCATTTTTCAAAAGTCTCCTTCAGTATTTTTATTGCTAGAATATTTTGCAATATTTTCCATATTTGTAAATCTTTCCTCTACTATCCTAAAAACTTCAGTCCCCTATAGTGTCCAGTTTTTGATTCATGTAATTGCTTATATTTGTTTTGTTTTGTAAAAACAAACCCAAAATAAAAACCGCTTCCATGAAAAGCTGTTTGTTCTTTATAAATAATTCCAAAATCTTACTGTAAAAGTTTCAATACTTCATTTTTTTTCTGGACCCTTAGTCCATTTGTAACTTTTGAAGACCAAAATCTTATTTAGCTTGTTTATTTCAGATTCTTTAAATTCTTAACCTTATAATTAAATTTTTCTTTCAGTGAGGATTGAAGGCAGACTCCCCAGTGTTTTCAGACTTGTCAATCTGAAGGTGTCTAATAGCTTAGAAATAATTAATAAGCAATTTCCAAAATTGATTAGAAAGTGAGGTTTGTGTCTAAGAGTTTCTGCCACATTTGTGACTAAAATCGCTAATTCTGTCCTTTCCTAGTGCTTAAACCTGATGAAAATTGTTCATCAGGCCTTCTCCAGAAGTCCCAGGCACAAAGTAAATTTCAATGGCACTTCACATTTCTTAATGATTTTTAAGGGATCTTAGGATGTGAATATAAACATAACCTATATGAGAACTTCATTTTAGGAAAATAACAGAGAAAAACAGCCACTTAGAATCGGTTTTCATTTTTCCTTCAAAATTATGAAAATATATTACTTTTTTTCACAGACAGATCTTAATTTTGGTGTCCTTTGAAGGGGCTTAAAAACACCTATCATTACAGACTCAAGTATAATTCCTAGTTGACTCAAGACATCTACTGTAGCTACCTGAGATTCCATGCAAAGAATCTGACCAGATTAGCAGAAGAATCAAGACCAATTAGGTCACCAAAATGACTTTGTAGGCACAGAGCAGAACTGAGGTATACTCATTTTAGACCACTATTAACTAAATTTACTCCACTAAATTGCTGTTTAATGATCAAGATAATCGAAATCATGGATTTTTGAGTTATCAATGTGATAAGCAAATTTTCTTTAGAATCGTGTCCAGAAAACTAAAGGACTGTACTGACAGAAAGAGGAGGAAATGGAATATTTAGGGTTCCCCCATAATTATATTACTAAAATATGAACCTATCATGTTCTTTATATTTTTATGACTTCTCAGATATCATAAACATAGATTTTCACACTTATTTTTCCATTTATCTAGCTGTGTTAATCATGATTTTCATTTAGAAATGGCAGAATCATTATTTAAAAAATTAGTCAATTTCAATCTTTAAATTCAATAAATTGGATCTACTTCATAGTTTTGTAGCCAAGACATGGTACCCTGACCCTCCTTTCCCATGCCATTTACCATTCACGAGTATCTTCTTCTTTTCTATGCACCACAAATGTTGCAAATGGGTTAGGATTATGTAATCCAGATTATATGGCTGTCACTGTCAGGCACCTGCACAACATAGAATATCTGCCTACAATATCATAGCTACTTAAAGATACTACAAAAGAATCAGAATAGAACAAACTAACATACTTGCTCAAACAATTGTTTCATTGAAATTTCCAAGAGTAATGGCTGAAAAATAAAAGCATGAGCTAAGGCAAGATCGCTGAAGCACAGCCTCAGCTATTAATCAATTTTAAAAAACAAAGTCCTACATTTTTTCATGATAAATTCACCATATTGGAATATGGAGTGATGTTGCAGGGCAAACTAGATGAAAGAAATTCAGACTAACAAACTAAATAAACAGTTACTATTATAAAACCAATGTTGCACCAGATGCATCAAGCACTATATACTTGAAAGTTTAGGAATAATAAAGCTGGAACAAGTTGGTGGTATCAGAGAAAGAAAGAAGAATTATAGTCCAAGTATTGTTGCCACATTAGAAGACAAAGAACTCATTTAGATGCTCAAAGTTCTAGAAAATCAATATACAATTGATCTAGTAAGTTTATATTATTAATTTAATTTTCCCTAAATATGGCACACTACAGAGGTTTTGAATAATAGGTACCATCACTCTACCTAAAAAGCTTATAACCATGCTGTCTTGAATATTAATTTGGAAGTTATTGTCTAAAGCATTTAGAAGGAAACAGCCTGAGGAATGTTGCATTAACTTATGGAGTAGATAAATGGATCAAAGTTACATACCAATGATGGACACCTAGAATCTCCCACTAGCAAAAACTCACAATCCTGTTATTTTTTAGACTAGTTGAGTAACTAAGAAGAGAACCAAAAAGCTTTTGATAGTTTTGTTTAATTGTAAAAAGAAAAATGGGATTTGGAAACTTTTCATAGAGAATTTGTTAATACAGTTAGTTGTTGTCCTTTGTAGACACGTTTAATTGATCATTGTGTGTGAACTTGTATGATAGATATTGATATATGCAATGTATGTGCATTTTTTGACCATGAAGAATATTGGAAAAGAAGGATAAATCCAGTAAAATGTACTGCTATTTTAGGTATCTAACCAAAGTACAACCTCTCCTAAATAAAGACTGTAGGCCCAAAACACACATATATCTGTGCAAATTCGTACCAATTGCCATTTTTCAAGCTGTATCTAATTATTCTAGCTGCCACACTTTTAAATACTCCTCCTAACTCCTTTGCCCTATGGCCTTTTCCTTTGCTCTTGAATATGATACAATGAGAATCTAAGCCCAAGCATAATTTGATTAATAGCAATGTATGTTTGCCTACATTGCTTTAGCCTAGTTACAATAAGTATTGCTTAGCAACACAGTGCTTTCTGTTTCTTTGTGCCTAATTGGAATGTTGTGGACTCCATTTCTATCCTTTCATTGTTTCTGAATAATAATGTACAACATATATGTCTAAGACCATTCAGAGGGCTTACATACAGAATATTTACTACTCTGGGGACTGTCGTCTTCACAATTGTTCGACATTGATGCATGTGTGTGCAAAATATTTGGTTATTTGTTGATTATTTATTTTCTGTTGCATGGTTACCTTAGGAAAGACTTGGTTGCACAGTACAGTAAAACATAGAACTATATCAGCCAAAGTCTTTACATGTCCTCAGTTGAACAGAGAAGCAACTGCAGATATGGTATCAGTTACCCATATAAGAGACATATGAAATAGGACTCAGCATTAGTGAACTCCTTTGACCCATTCTAAATGAAAGACAGACATGACATACCATGCTAACATACCTGGGAACATGTTTTATTGTAGCATACTCTCAATTCAATTGAGGGGAAAAATGCAATTAAAGTAAATCTGAATGTCTGAAATCTGAATGGGGCTTATAAAATGCCATAATGTATTATGCATTTTCATAGAAAAATACAGAATACAAATAGATTTTGTCCATTGTAACCAAATTCTACTAAACCGAGGTCTGTTAAATCAAGGGTTTCTACAGGATACCTTGCATTCTGCATCTTTATGCAAATACCTCACATAACGTCCTGTAGAACAGAATAGAACTTCATTTCTATTAACTTTTATTGTATGCTAGTCATCTTTTCTATGCATATAAATTGTACAGCTATAAAGTAGAGTAGACTATTTAAAGGTTGGTACAGGAAAAGCAGTAGTCACATTTTACATTTTTATTTTTAAAAAGGATGCAAGTAGACAAAGAGAACACAGGGAGAAACAGGGTTGTATGCAGGGAGGGGGGTCAAACCAGCCAAGTTAGCAGTGATGATACTTCAACTGAAGCCCTGCCCTTTTTCTATGTGCAATGACATCACATTCACATACAAAGGCATTTGGTAATGTGACTGTCATCTTGCCTTTTCTTGGTTGGATACTACCCTCCTCACTCCCAGATCCTGCTGTGACCAAGCTGGAACTGTTCTTTCTTCTGTGGATTGTTTTCTTTTATCTGTGTATACTTTTGTTTTATTTTATTTTGGATGAAAATGATTGTCTCCATTGTCAAGGTGTAGTCCTGATTTTCTGTCAAATTCTACTATATAATTCTTCTGCCAGTTGAAACCGCAACTAATTTTTGAGTGACTGAAACTATTGCCTTTTATTCAGGGAGGGTGCTTCATATTATCATTGCATAGCATTTGCATTACATGCTATTGTAGACCAATGGTTGAAGATCATCCAATGATTCCTATTTTCTATATGCAATGATCTTCTCCAGAACACCGTGTTGATTATAACAGAATTACTAACATGGACTGTTCTATGCAATGCAGAAGAATGTACTAATTGTGCTGGGTTACTTTGGTGTGCATACTTGAGATGCTGAGTAGATCATTCATCATTGAAAAAAAAAATCTGACCAATTTTGAACTACTGGAAGTGATGATTGCTCAAATCTTTCAGGCTGGCTTTCATTCCAGCTCATTAGCATTGGTTGTAACACTGCTCTATAATAAAGGATTTGATTTCCAAGTTTAAATACTTCAGATATAATCTCGCATATGGCTGCTTAAAGCCACCAAAGCCAGTAGGAGAATTGTAACTTTATTCACCAACAGAGTGGTTCATAAACATGTTTTTGTCATAAAATTATGTTTTATAGCCAATGGACAATATCTTCCCCCTTTAAGCCTTGCAAGCCATTTATGGTTTGCAATGAATGTCAGTTAGTTAAAATAAAAATAAATAAATATTCCAGTTTAATTTAGTTCAGCAAACCATATTAAAATCTTTGCTCGATTTCAATCCCTCAAATGTATTTTTAGGCATTTTCCAGAGGACTGGCATTCACATTATTGTGAATGTTTTCTTTTGTTTTCATTCATTTTGAATAAAAAAAAATCTCAGTGTAATGCCTTGAGGCTATAATCCTATATATTACTGTATGGGAAAAATTCTATTGAAAATGATGAACTAATTTATGAAGAGATACACATAGCATTGAAGTACCAATAGAAATAATAGTACTAACTAAAGGATGTCCATATGTATGTGTGCACACATGGCCACCCCCACACATATGTGTATGCAGATTTTAGTAAATTAAATGATCATTTTCTTCCAAGTTGCCCATGTTGCAAGAAATTTTGCTAGCTAAGATTTAATATTTTTTCCTTGTGTCGAAGGAAAATGAGTGCTCTCACATTTGTGATAGGTATGCAATGAAGAACAAAGCCCAGAGGGTCATACAGGACTAATTTATCTGGCTTACCAATCAGATTTTTATGTAATGCACACTGCAAATTAATTATAAACTAATCTAATAGCTGCAAGTGTCTTAATATTTTTATTATACTTTTAATTCCAGTAGGTCAATGTATAAAATCAGAATAATTACATTGGAAAACACCTACTGGGAAACACTGTGTTCATTAAATATGGTGCAAATTAAATTTTATTAAGATTACATTTTCTACTTATTTTCCAAGGGTATAATCCTAAAACAGGTTATATTAGTGCAGTATTGTAAGTCCTATTGATTTTAGCTGATGGGCTTGATGAACATAGTAAAAGGCTTAAAGACTACATAATGTCTTTCTTGTACAAGTGTCTTTGATATATTTCCCATTTGTTTGGAAAGCAAGGTTGACTCAGCCTTCCATCCTTCCGAGGTGGGTAAAATGAGGACCCAGATTGTTGGGGGCAATATGCTGACTC
>JANHFL010001961.1:10833-27409 GCA_032468155.1 Oxyrhabdium leporinum | reverse complement strand
CTTCCGTTCAATGTGAGCTAGCAGCTGTTTTCTTCCTTTTAACTGTCGGTAGAGGTATGGCCTGATTGGTTGGGGGCATGGGTGTGTTCAGATTGGTTGGAGCTGTGTTCTGATTGGTTGGGGGTTTGGGTGTGTTTTTATTGGTTTGGAGGTTTTTCAGAAATGGTCTGCCATTGCCTCCATCCCAGGGCTGAGAGAAATTGACTGGTCCAAGGTTACCCAGCTGGCTTTGTGCCCAAGGCATGACTACAACTCATGGTCTCCCAGTTTCTGCTTGATGCTTAACCATTGCACTAAATTGAGTCTCTAACCTAATCAGAGAAAAACAGGATTTTGGTATTTTCTACTGAAACATTAACTAGAATTTGACTGAGAGAGCAATTCATAATTTGAAGACTCTATTCAACCCCCCATTTGGTAGGCAGGATTCAGAGTCTTATTCAAATATGGTGCTGAATTTCAAAAGGATGATTGTTGAAAATCAATATTTTCCTGTCTTCTGAGATGGGAAAAGCTGCATGAAAGCTGCAAAGTCAGTAAAATGGACTTAATACACCTAGAAACAGAGAAGCCAAAGGGAAAAAATCTTGAGAAGATAATTCCTAACTCTTATGGTGAGATGTTAGTCTCCTTCGTTTTACCATCTCACCATCTAACTCCCCCTCCTGCCCCCAAACTACAGACTACTGCTACCTAGATATGTTCCAGTCTCTGTGGCCATTAAAGAAGCCACCTGGTGATTTTTGCAGCTGACTTTCTTATAGTTCACAATATTTTTTTAGCCACAGGTTTAGTCAGCCATTTTTAGCCATTGTCTCAGGAATAAATGTTTGTAGTCTCTGGGAGAGTGGAATGATGAATATTTAGGAGGTTCTGCTTGAAAGATCAAAAGATCAAATGAGATTCTGAAGCTTTTGTGTAGGTCAGGAAGATGTAAGTAGCAGTATTTATTCAACTCTTCCTCCATGTTCTTGCCAATAGTAGAGATTGTATTAAGAGCAAACAATAAGCAAACAAAACCCATCAAAACTGAACCAAAATTTTGTTCTCAGGATCTACATGTGGTGCATGGACTAGGACATGAGACTTGCTTCCCTGGATCTTACCAAGAGAAACCTGAATTATGTGATTATTAAGCCATCATCTACCCATTTGGCATGTTTAATGACAATGTATTATTATCTCCCTCTTCCTTTTTATTTATTTATGTTCCTTTTGTACTTTTTTATAATTATAGTCAAGCAACAAATTGGGTAATTTAAGCATTTAGAGTTCCACAGTTAGGCTTTTGTATCAAGAGTTTTGATATGTTGAACAAGGAGTCCATAGAAAATTAATGTTACTACTTTTACTTCTCTTTCTATTTCTCCTTAGTTATCCATTTATATTACCTTTGTTTTTGAATATATTTAAATTTCATGTTAACTGCCTTTTTTACCCATCAAGTAAGAAAGCAAAGTTTAAATCAAACATATAAAGTCAAGTGGGAATATAGATGGCATGTTTTTATATGGTATTTTTTAAAATCCTGCTTTATTATTTTTATAAATAAGTCATGGATTTGGCCAAAATATCAATTCACAATGTTCATATAGCCACATCTATCTTCTAGCATGCACATTAGTCTCTATCACATCAACTCACTTCTGTTGTTTTCATATTAAGTTACACATATTTCCAAACAAGCTTTTAATTACTTTTTAAATTTTTATTATGCTAAACTCTCTTGTTGGGAGTTGAAAGGTATATAAATTTAATAAATCTATCGATGAAAATGCTTAAAGTAGCATAACAAGAGGAAAAGGAGAAAAAAAACCTGGAAATTATATTGAACAAATGAATCCCAAAGCTATAGCCATATTCCTTAACAATGTTTTAATATCTAAGAATGCCTATCAAGGCATGGAAATATATGTCATGCCTGAGGCTGTCATTCTAGTTTGCAGCAAACTAATTTCCTACTTTTGAAAATTAAAATAAGCTAAAAAATCAAGAGAAGCTTTAAGCCCAGGAAAGTTTCTGCAGGAATATTCTTGTCCAAAACCCTGCCAAAGTTTCCCAGTCTAACATTTCATATGGTGGGATGAATAAGGGTTGTTAACCAGGAAGGAGATGAGGAAAATTGTAAGTGTCAGTAATAAACTACACTGAAAAGAATGGGAAAATAATAACATAAGAGAGAACACTGCTTAAATATATCAGCGCATACTTTGCACACTTACGATCCCAGGGTCAATCTCTGTACATTTAAACTTGAAAAAGATTCTGATAGTAGTCAGAGTGGGAAATACAAGGCTAGATGCAGGAATCTGGCCAGGCAAAACACAACTTGCTATTTTATATATAAAGGTGGACATAAATGGAACAAAGACATAATTAATGCATGGGGGAGGAAGTTATTTGGCAAGATGAGCCCACCAGATTTTTAAAGATAACCATACATGAATTATAGCACAGCTCTAAATTTATAGCAGATCTTCTCATATTCTAATTAGATCGCCTTTCCTCACCACTAATAATTCAATCAGTACAGCGGTATAGTGGTATTTATGTACATTGGAAAACCTTCCATCATCTAAGGTGTCTAAATCTAGAGATTTTATGATTAGATCTAGATGAAAATAATCTGAAATTGTCATTAATCTAATCAGGCCACTTTTCTCAAGCAGAACCTACAGCAGAAATAGCAACATAGGCATCTATTTCAAGTCCTAGTGACACAAATTATGGTGTGACTGATGCAAATTGCATAATTTGCATCGTTTGAATGATGATGCCATGACAATTGTGATGTCATAGAGACCTTTCCTCACCCTTTCAATGTCCATAGATAGCAACGTTTGAAATGCTTATTCATGGCATGAGAATCTATGTGAAATATGAATGTAGTTGTGTACATTGGGAGGTTACATTAATTAAAGGCACAATCTTGCCTTGTTAGAAGGAGCCACATGGAAGTGGCTGTCATGCTCCAGGTCATGCATTTGAAGAGATGCACAGCTTTGTATGTTTCAGTTTGATAGGGATATCATAGCTCAGGAATCATTGTGGCTGTCTATTAATGTTTCTATAACTCTCATGTAGGGGAGAAAAGAAATAAGGAAAAAAAAGTATGGACTTTAACTTCAAATGTGAAATTCTTCAACACAGAAATGCAGTATCATTTGATTACCTAGTTATGTATGTCTTATTAGCCTGCTGTGTTATATTTGAGTTGCAGGTGCTATATTAAATTCTATTTTGTGCATCATTATGATTTTGCTTGTGTAAAATGTGAAAGTTTTCTATAGGGTTATTAGAAAAGGCAAAGTCTCATTTTAGTTAAATTTGACAACATGGACACATCTATGCAGTTTTCTTAAAAGCAATATGGAAGCTGTTTTCCCACTGATTTCTTTCAGTGCCCTCTTTAGACTTCCCAGCCTTGATTTTTCTAGGTGTCTCCCATTCAAGCTTGGTCAGTACAAGAAATTATTCATAAGTGATTTATAATAATCTATATCTTAAGGAACGTAGGTAAAAATTCATTATCAAATTTTTTTTTTAATTTATATTATTTATTTATATATCATTTATAAAAAAATAATTATTAACTCAAGGCAGAAGAATATTCCTTTCTTCTCCTATTTTCTCCTCAACAATAACCCTGTGAGATGGGTTGAACTCACCCTGTGAGATGGGTTGAGAAAGAGTGACTGGCCCAATATCACCCAGTTAGCTTTCATGACTAAGGCAGGTCTAGAACTCACATTCACCTGATTTCTAGCCTGGTGCCTTAACTACTAGACCAAACTGGCTCTCTGATGAAATATTGCTGACTGATTAAGCAGCCTGATTAAGACTGTGAAATCCATGGTGCTCTCTGAGCTTGTTTGTTTGCTTGCAGACATTTCATTACCCAAATAGGTAACATTATCAGTATGAATGAGTAGGGGTTTTGCTTCCTGTTTATATACAATAGCCTACAGGATTTAGTGGGTGTTGGATTTCTCCTTGATGCTTTATTAGCGTATTGTTTTCTGATTGATTGTTTGCTTGGTGTTGATCCCTGTGCTACATATGTATATTCTCTTTTCTTGTGATTAAGTCTCATAAGTAAAGTGAAAGAAAATCTAGGCTGTGATGTCTGACATTTTCCTAAATTAGGATAGTATCTAAAATTACATAAAAATGCACCAATACAGCAGGAGCTTACATGTTGCAGTGCAAAACCAAGCAGTGTGCTCTGTAATAAATGGTGGTTCATCTGTAAGTAACATCTGGACATAAGCTGATTGGAATGATCAGGATATCTGCTGATCAAAGGAAGGATTAATTTGGTTCAAATATCTCCATAAAAGGAGCAGTGAAAACATGTTCTATGTATTTCCACCTATCCAGAATCACAGGGACAGAGCCTTTCAGCCAGTTACTTTTTAATATTTGTCTTGTAAAACCACAGAGGGAAAAGCATGTCTATGGAGATTCTCAATCATCCAGGTCATGGTTGTCCCAATGGTGCTTTTCTAAAAGGCAATTGTATTTACTTGGTTTTTTTCTAATTGAACTGTCAATTAGAACTGAAGAATCTTCTTGGATGAGAAGTGAAACATTTTCAACGAAAAACCAAGAAAGTCCAGTTGCCTTTTGGAAAAGCACCTCTGGGACAGTGAGCTGGAGTAACTATGTATCTACTATTTGCTGATGACAGGAAGATCAAGCCCTTCCTTAGATTTGTCTGACCCTTGGGGTCTATTTTCTTCTCTCTTCAAAGTTTGTTTACCTGATCACATTCTATCTGAAGAACTGAAGAGGAGAAAAAGCCTAAATTTAGCAGTTTAGAACTAACTTGGGGGATAGAATCATTAATATATTTTACTATGTCATTGATGTAAAAATTAAAAAGTATAACAGCCATACTGCATCTCTGTTTGATTCACTTTTGAGTTTTAATTGAATTTGTAAGAAACCTTTGCATATTGCATATGTCTCAGATTTAGAGAAGCTGAAATGAGGGCTTTCAATACAATGCTTTATTGAACCATGGTTCAGAAGAAAGCTGATTTTCATTTGGTCCAAAATAAAGAATTAAAAGCTAAGAAAGGGTTCAACTTCTGTGTTTTAATTTTGCAAAAAGCCAAAGGAACATATGGACTGTTGGTCAATACAAAGGCCAATCAACAATTCTGTAGTCCATATGGCTTGGCATCTTGTTCATCCTTGTGCTACCGAAAATAATTAAAGGGATTAGTGGGTCATCAAGTATAGAGCGGGAGTTGATCACTATGCAGGTGAAGGAGCATTTTGAAACTTTCCATAAGAAGAAAAAAAGTTCCCAGTAATTAACATGTAATCAGTAGAAGTTGTTTTGGTCCATAACATTAATGTGAGCACACCTGGATAGTCTTCTGCCATTTAGTATATAGAGACTAAACCTAGATACCATTTTTCAAGGCAAAATTCAAACTAATCTGATCTTTTAGATCAGGGGTGTCAAGCTCATGTCGTCACGGTAGTGTCAGGTGATGTATTTTTTCGCTAAATCGGGCGTGGGTATGGTCAGCTCGTGATGCATCTGGCCCACAGGCCAGCAGTTTGACGGCGCTGTTTTAGATGATTACTTAAGTTCTGATCAAGTACAAGCCAGCTTGCTTTTTTAAAAAAGCACCAAGCGTACACCATTCAAAATCCCATTAGCTACATTTCTTCCCAATGCAAGGAAAGTGCCATCTAAGAGATCTTCTACCATGATGTCAATATTGTCCCAACAAACTCTTTTGATGGTGGATACTGTGTCCTTCAAAAAAAGTCCTTAAATGCTACTGTTACTGGATTATTATTTTTAAAGAAATGACTTTAAATCTTATTTTTAATTGTATTTTTATTTTTTTAATTCTACTTTGTTTTATATTTGTTTATATAGCTGACAGAATATATTTTATAAAGTGCATATAATAAATGAATGAAATATTCATCAATAAACTTTTTTTTTTAAATACTTTCTGTAAACCATTTACAGCAGTAGTGTATTAGAGCAAATTATTTAAGTAAATTAAATTAATAAATCTCAAAATGAATAGTTATTGGGAGATGATTTCCCAAGGGCAAAAAGCTTAAATTTCAGCTTTTTGGCTATCCCTTAGAAAAATAAAACCTTTCTATGCAGGCCATATTTCAAAAATGATTCTTTGCTTTCTTTAACTGGCTGGTGTTTCTGGCATCCAGCATTTTGTTTTTATCTGTTGTATTGTCACTGTTGACAGTAAAATCATCACTGAGAAAGTTGTTTTTTCCTTCCATCTTCTCCAGCACTGTTTGTCCCTCCAGTGATTCCACCCCCCTGCTGATATATTATATAACACTCTATAGGCAATGATGATTATCACCTATGCATGCACGTAATTCAAACCTTCTCTCTCTCTCTTAAAAATGGGATACCATTTATACCAGCTTCTAATAGTATGTACCCCTCTTTCCCCTTTCAGAACCAAATTGGCAATTCTCATCTTGAATAGCTTTAAAATTGCTCATAGCAATCAATGACAACTGAGGCATCACTAAACAATTTCTTTTCTCTCCCAAGCTCCAATTTAGATCAGTCATTAAGCTTGAGTAAGCTTGAGCTGTCAGAACATTTTCCCTCTTCACATGCTCCAAGCACAAAAAGTCAACTTCAAAATCAAATTTGTTTTCTTTCGTACTATACTTTGTAATGGTTTAGGTTGAACAATAAACTTAACTGAAATAGTACTGTCAATCTTTGGTAACACAGGACCAGCTCTGGATTTTTTTCTAGGCAAGGCTACCAAACCTCAAACAAACTGCACTTTCATTGTTTTACATCAACTTTTTCAAATATATACACCACTCTATCTTATTAGCAGTATATATGCTGATAACATTTCAGCACCATGAACTTCCTGCTGCTGAACTCAAGGATAAAATGAAATTAGTTAAAAACAGAGAAACAAAAGAAAGCTACTGAAATATTAATTGGATTTTTTTTTAAAATCGCAAACAGGTTATGGAGCTTAGCACAGAACTCGCTGCTGTGAGATAACGTTTGACCCTCAGTTGTACTGGAAGAGAGCAATTCATATTTATATTGCTTTCCTTCTCATTAAAATCAGTACGATTAAAAGGACTGACACTCAAATACTTTGATTTAGTTTATTCCATCCTTGACTCTAGAAGCATGATAGATGGCTAAGTCTACAATTAGTAAAGCTACAATCTGTTTCAGGAATATCTCCAATCAATGTAAGCATGGGTGTTGAGCGAGGAGTGGGTGATGTTTGCCATCTGCCCTCTATAAGGCACCAATTCTATATAAATATAAAGCATGGGAACATCTAACTGTTGAAACCCAAGAAAACAAAGAACATGAATATAATCTCTTTTAACAGAATTCCAATCTTTCATGATGCTACATGAAATTCTATCATTAAAGTTCCAAAGCTAAATATGTGTTAACAGTATGTGAAACATCCAACAGATTAGAATAAAAACATAGCATCCCGGCTGAATTTCACATAGTAGATGTTTTGAAATTAATGAAATTTAACCATTTGAAGCCCATTAATTTCATCAAGAATCTGTAAACTGCAGGGCTGTGCAGTATTTTGTATTCCAAGATGCTTCGGAACATATTGAGGAGGCACCAAAGCACTTGTCTGTGACTTTTGTCATCTGCTCCTCTTTCTAGGAATGCCAGCAGTAGGATCAGGACATGTGTATGTGTGCAAATGATAAAAGCAATATTGTGCCTTCCCACCAAAAACGCTTTAATATGTACATCAGGACATCTCACACATGCATGCATCATAGAAGGGGAACTCCCATCCCAAGAGCATGATGCTGCTTTCATCATTTTGACAAATGATGCTTTTCTACTGCAGATGCCTCTGATCACAGCTGCAGTACGATCCTAGGAGAATACATAGTTGGTTTAAGGAATTCTTGCCAGGTGTTATGTTGGCATCTCTGTGTGCTCTCAAGCACTTGCCTTTGAATCTAAAGCATTCCACAGCCCTATTTAATAGGATTAAGACCAGATTTTATCCCAAAGTGATAGAATAATGGAAACATTCATAGATAAATTAACCATCTCTGCCCAAAATATTAACAGCATGATTCACTTGAGATAGCTTTTACACATATCTCATTTCAATTGATGAATATCAGTACGGTCAAGCTACAACACCTGGCATTATGTACAACTACCAACCTTACTAAGTACTATTAATTTCATTTAAGTACTAAATTTTGAAAATATAAAATTATATAAAAGGAGAAAACATAAGTACCTGAATTTTAAACCAGGATGAATATATATAGAATTAAGTTTGGAGTCCAAATATCATCACTTTTTATCAGTGATTATTCTAAAGTTTAACTATGTTACGGACTTTGGAGCTGTGTTTAAAGCTCTTTGTTTAAAACAGAATATTGATTACATTACCAATATATTATAGTTTTTCATTTCTGAATGTTAACTAGAAAGTCAGAAAAGTGATAGATAAGAACATTTTATTGGGAAATCCAATGTATGAATCTATAAACTAACTTGAGTATTCTATTGTTTTCCAAAATATGAATTTTGTGCATTATTACTTGTAGACTAGGAAATTTCACCTGTAGGTAGTTTCTATTGAACATATTATTATTATTTGAAAGTCCCTTTTTTTGTAGATTTAATAAAGTTACTGTACTGTCAGGCAAAAGCAACCAGGACCATTTGTGAAGAGTCTCAATAAGAGTTTATTACAAGAATGTTGCTAGAATGACTGCATTCCTTTGGAAATGACTAGATAAGTCTTTAAGGATTTTGGGGGAGGTCCAGCCTTTGTTGCTTTATGAAGTGTAAAGACTCCAAACTCCAGCTCTCTTAACTCCTCCCTCCAGTCCAGATGGAGATTGCACCTCATGTAAAATATAAATAATAAATAAATTTGTAGTTGGATCCAAAATGGCTGATAATATAAGAGTTATATAGAACAAAATGATGCAATGTTAAATAGTTCTAGTACTTCAGACAACATCCCATTTCATTTCATAGACATTTTCTTTCCTTCCTTTAAAAGTCACAATTCCCTGTCCACTGAGCATGCTCAGTCCTTATTAGGGTTTTAGGTTCTCCTTTCTTCAGAGTTTGTTGAGTATGTATGTATGTATGTATGTTTGTCATGGCCCCGTCGGAGCCTAGGTCTGAGGAGAAGGAGGAGATAAGCCTCAGCCAAAGGAAGGGGTCCCTGTGGTCCCTGAGGAATGACCTGGGGATGAGGATGAGGCAGTCCCAGGCCCCTCAGACCTTGGAAGAGTAGGCAGGAAGGAAGAGAGGGTGCAGGCTGACCGAGGAAGGAGGAGATGAAAAGTGCAGGCAATGGAGCAGAGGAGCAGCGGAGCTCCAGAGATGAGCAAATGCTTTCCCCGCACAATCCTAGAGTGTGGAGAATGGAAAGGAGGCACAGTCAGTGCAGGGTGAGCCAACTATTCAGGAGCATAGTGTCCCACCCTCCTCATGAGGATCACCAGGAGAATATCATTTAAGGAGATGTTGTGGGGAGGGGTTTTTGTTGGGAACTAGGAAATATTGCAGCAACAATCTCCACAGCTCCTAGAAGAAGTTTGCTCCAGAATCCTTGCTGTTGTTGACTGAGGTTTGATCCTTTACATTGAAGTTGATGGACTTTCACTGCCGGGAAGTTACACAAAGCGTGTGCAGGCACATGGGTGCGAGCCTTGCTCTTGGGCTGTAGGTGTGCCCTCTGGGCAGAGACTTCGGGGAACAGATTGGGAATTGCTGGATTGTGGGGATTTGGGGAGATGATGGTTGAATAAAGGCTGACAAGCTTTCACCTAGCATGTGTTGTTTGCGCACCAACCCTGGATCATAACAGTATGTATGTATGTATGTATGTATGTATGTATGTATGTATGTATAGATGTTGGTATTCCCTCAACCCTGCTATAAATTTCTTCTTTCTTAATGTGTAGATGGTGTTGTTTGGTTATGTACACAGCCACAATGTTACTATATCTTATTTTTGGAGATAGGAATCCCACGACTAATTTATTGAAGCAAATTACAAACATGCAATTTGAAGAGTAATCTACATTTCTTCTTTGTCATATTTTCAAAAAAAAGTGCTTTTGATCATGAGTTCTATAATAAAGAAAGAACAGAGGTGTTTGCATTATCCATTCTGAAATATTACTGTCATGTCTTTTTTACTTTCTGAGACTTTTCAGATGTACGGGAAGAGGTTATCTCTTTGATATCTAATTCATTTTGCCAGTTTATTATTCTTAAGATTTTCCTTTGCAATTCCATAGGGGAATATTGTGTATTAAAAATTAATAACACCCATATCTCCAACACAGTATAACAGCCATTCTCTCCACTCCCAGGAATTGACTATTTTGTGAACTGTGTTATTTAAAAGACACTGTTCACTGACTTGAATTTCCATGTTCTGATCAAAAAGAAACCCATACAGAAACAACGAATACATACAGAAGAATATTGGGTGCTGTAAGAATATGTTTGTTCAAAATTATTTCTGATTTTTAGAGGGACTTTCTGTACTCCTTTAGAAACCCACAAAGTTCAGTTGTTGCAATCATTTCCCAATGTTCTTCAGGTCACCCAGCTTAACATTAAAAAAAAAAGTGGGAGAACTAGGGAAGAGGCTCGCTATTTTTAGTGGAAAGACCAAAGGTATTTAATTTGTGGAGGAAAATATTTGGGAAAGAAGAGAACAATTATTCACAAGACTGAAAGAGAAATGGTGGAAAAATTTGGAAAACACACTGCAAAACAATGTATTTTAAGATTGCTGTCATTACTTCTTCATATTTCATAAAGCTACAACGTAAGTTAAAAGAGGAATGCTGTAATATTAGGATTAGATGGTTTTTAAACAGATTGTAGAAGGTCATCAGATGCTATTTTATATACTAAGAATGTAATATAAGGAATTAAAGAATGACTTTAATTCAGAATCAACAATTGAAAGGAACTTCAGAGATAATCTAGTCATAACCCCTGTTCAATGCAGGATCCATTATGTATCTCTGACAGATGACCATCCAGCCTCCCCAGCAGCAAGTTCTAATAATCTGAAATTTAAAACTCTTATTTATAGTTGTGTGCCCTCTGGAGACAATAGTGAATAGGTCCAATCTTACTCTGTATCAACACATCAGGTACTTGAGGACTAATATCTTACTTTTTCTGTGGCATGCACATAACTGTTAGTCATTCCTTATAGGGCTCCATTTTAGACTCTTCACAGCTGTAATAGCCCTTTGCTGAACTTGTTGCAATTTCTCACTGTTCTTTTTGAATTGTAGTGTCCGGAATCGGACATAATACTTTAAGTGGAATTTGACCAGAGCAAAATATAATAGGACAATTATTTTCCATGTCTGACTTTATGCACCTGTTAATACATCCTAAAATAACATTAACCTTTTTAGCAGCTGTATCACATGACTGGATCATGTTCACCTTGTAGCTGACAAGGACACCTTTCATATGTACTCTGGGAAAGGTTGGTGTCTCTCATCCTACATTTGTGCCTTATATTTTTGTTATTTAGATGCAGAGCTTTACATGTCCCCCTGTTCAATTCCATCCATTTCAGGATGTCTAGATTTTTGAGTCTTTTCTTTTATCTTAAATATAATCACCCTTCTTAGCTTGTTGACACTTAGGAAATTTTAAAGAGTCCCCTCAAAATTCTCATCCAAGTCATTGATAAAATGTTAAACAGCATAGGATATTACCCTGTGGCATTCTGCTCAATATTTCCTTCTAAGCTGAGGACTCATTGACAGTAATTATTCAGTCAATTATGAATCCAGCAATTTCTGAGAGGGGACCAAAGGAACAGGGTGATACAAACACCATCACAATGTCTTGATGCAAACCAAACCCTTTTCAATGTGCATAGTTTGTGAGGTGGTCCTGCTTTCATCGTTCTGTAAAAGTAGCAACAAAAGCAGTACTTACACAGTAAACACTTCTGGGTTAATACATGCAACAATTATATCATCTAGGTTATATTTTACTATTGTATTAAGTAAAATACCACGAGACTGCCAAAGGCTTTGCTGAGGTCCAGATATAGAAATAGCAATAGCACTTAGACTTATATACTGCTTCACAGTGCTTTACAGCCCTCTCTAAGCAGTTTACAAAGTCAGCATATTGCCCCCAGCAATCTGGCTCTTCATTTTAGCGACCTCGGAAGGATGGAAGGCTGAGTCAACCTTGAGCCTGGTGAGATTTGAACTGACAAATTGCAGCCCACAGTCAGCAGAAGTAGACTGCAGTACTGTATTCTAACCAATGCGCCACCACAGCTCTTATGCTATGATTCCAGCATAGACATGCTATGATTCCAGTATTTCCTTTCTCTACTGTGCTAAAAACTCTATTGAAAGAGGTAAGTCTTATCTAACATGATTTACTTTGCGATAAACTGATGCTGGCTTCTGTTCATTGTAGCATTGTATACCAGTGTGCACTGACAAGCTGTTGAGTAATCTGTTTGAAGATCTTATCCAACATTGACATCAGTAGCTTCCTAGGCCCTTCTTTCCCCCTTTTTCGAAGCTGGAATTGACATCCATTATGCTTTAGTCTTCTGGATCTTGCTAGTTTTTCCAGGAGTACTCCAAGTTTATTAAGAGTGGTTTACCAATCAACTCTGTGAGTTTCCTCAGTATCTTGGGATGTAATCCATTTGGTCTTCATGAGTTAAATTAATTTACATAACTACATTACATTCTCTTAGTCTTCTTAAGCTGCAGTACCCTTCTTCCTCCAGTATCATGATGATTACTAGCTATCTAGGTCTCCATTAACTTTTTGAGAAAAAGCAAATGTAAAAAAGGGATTAAGAAAGCCATCTTCTCACTAGCACCCATTATTAACGTACCACTTGTTCTGCTTAACGGATCTACATGGTGTTTGGCTTTCCATTTGTTTCTAACAAATACTTTGAAAAGGCCCATGTTAAACTCAAAATGGCAGTTTTGTCCTGCTTGAAATTCCATGCTTAAACCATTCTTAAAAATTGATTTGGTGTTTTTTTTTAAAGAAGGCCTGCAACATGGGCCTTTTCAAAGTATTTAAAAGCTCATTATGATGTTGGAAGTTAGCACCCACCCCTCTCCTAGAAAAATGAAATATTTTAGGAAATATCACAAAGGCAGAATATTTCCCCTAAAAGAGAAATATAACATGGAGGCAGAGGTGAGTTCTCCCCCGTCCCAACCTTTGTTAATGGGCCATCAAGGACTGAGCCAGACTTTTTTTCTTGCAAAGCTATAATGGGCTTTTAAATATTTTTGCTAAGGTCTATTTTACACTCAAAATGGCAGCTTTCTCCTGCTTGGAATTCCATGCTTAAACCAAACCATTAAAAAAAATTGATGTTGCAGGCTGTCTTTCTCCCCTCACTGAAATTAGTGGAAGGGAGCAACTTTACCAGTTTTTGTCAGATTTAACAGATTAACAGGGTTGGCCACGCCCACCCAGTCACATGACCATCCAGCCACACCCACCCAATCACATGACCACCTAACCATGCCCACCCAGTCACATAATCACCCAGCCAGTCATTAGGGTAGAGAACCTGTTGCTAAAAAATTTGAAGCCCACCCCTGATAAGAGCACATGAATGACAACAGCTTACTAAAAACCAGGAGCTCAACAACTGTCAAGAGAAATTCTAGTCTCGTTTGTGGTTGCAGGTTGAGTTGGGCAGTCTAACAAAATGTCAACTCAATTTACAGAATATAGAATAACAGAGTTGGACAGGATCTGGGAGGTCTTCTAGTCCAACCCCCTTCTTGAGCAGGAGACCCTATACCATTCCAGACAATTGGCTGTCCAATTTCTTCTTAAAAACCTCCAGTGATGGAGCGCCCACAACTTCTGGAAGCAAGCTGTTCCATTGATTAGTTATTCTCTCTGACAGGAAAGTCTTCCTTAATTCTAGATTGGATCTTCCATCTGCTAATTCTTGTCCTGCCCTCGGATGTTTTAGAGACCCCCTCTTCTCTGTGACAGCACCTCAGATATTGAAAGACTGCCATGTCATCCCTAGCCCTTCTCGTCATTAAACTGGACATCCCTTCTTCCTACAACTCTTCATACTGTGCTTTAGCCTCCACTGGGCTTTAGCTTTCAACTGGGTTTTTATTAAAAAATAATCACTTGAGATTCAGCAGGTGCCATCTAGGGGTGTTCTCTAGGTTTGGGATATGTATGTTTTCATGTGGCCAAATTTGGGTGTAGGTTAAAGTAGAAGTTGTTACTTGTATATCTAAGTCTTCCAGCCTTACCTTACAGGAACAAAAATGCTATATATATATAGCATTTATATAGCATTTATATATATTTATATATATATATATTTGCCATTGATTTGATAGTAGCAGCACTATAAATTAATGCAGGAAAACTTTCTAACCCCAAACAGCTCATGGTGGTTCTTGATCTTGGATAGATATCTCCAAGAGCAGTAGTGTCATAAATCAGTCCGGCTAACTACCTGTCAGGTATTTCTCTAGCTTTTAAATCTGTGGTGGCCATCCATAAACTCTAAATCAGGATTGACACCTCCCTCCCCCCCAACGCAATTTTTGTAAACTTGGAACATCCCACAACCATAATAGCTGAACATGGAGAGATGGCCTTCTTACCTTTTGAGATGGAGAATGCACTAATACAGCAAAATGCATCAAGGGAGTTTCCTATGAACCCATTTCCAAACTGTCCAGAAACCCAGAAAAACACCCAAATCCTGTCCTTGCCCACATGCGTGATCCAACCATGCCCTGCCATAATATGTTCAGGAAGAATCCCAGACACCAAAACTTGTGCACCTTCTTCTAAAGCTATCTTGGAGAAGTTAAGGTATGTTTCTATATATGAAATTTCCTCAAAGCCAAGAACTAGCAGCATCAATATTGATGTATTTACATGTGTGTTAGATTTTTATCCCACCTTTATTACTTTATAGATAACTCAAGGCAGCAAACGTGCATAATACTCCTTCCTCCTCAACAACCCTGTGGGGTGGGCTGGGCTAAGAGAGAGTCACCCAGCTGATTTTCATGCGTAAAATGAAACTAGAATTCACATTCTCCTGGTTTCCAGGCCAAACACCTTCACCACTACACCAAACAAGCTCTCTGCATTACACGCTGACCCTTAAGAGCCTGACAATTTAGAAATCACTGCTTTGTTTCCTATTAAAATAAAAATCCATGCCGCCAATGACAGCTAATGGATATTCTCAATTTAAGGTTGTCCTCTCTCTGCAGTTCACTGAGTCAGAAGCAAGTAAAGCCCATCGCTCCGCAGCTGCAGTGTCGTCTCATTTCTCTGCCAAGCAACCCGCTCTGTGGCCATATTGACGCTTGGAGATCAATTAATTGCTCTGGGTGTAGAAAATGTTTCTTTCATTGTCACACTTGCGAGGCCCTCCAAAATGCCCTCATTCTTTATAGTCAAGAATGGGTGGCTGTAATGGGGAAATCAATCCAGCTGAGGATGAGACAAAAACGGTGTTCTTTTAAAATGAATTCTCTTTACCAGCAAGCATAGGCGGAATGTTAATGCAGAGATTTAATACACTGGCCAGCTTAGTAGGAAATTCAGGATAAGCTCTCTTGCATTGGCTCAGTAATGTTGAAAGCTCTTGGACAAGTCATTTCATGTTTTCTGCAAATAATAATAATAATAAAAAAACCTCCCCAGAGTGTTTCTCTGGTCAAAATGCTGCTGCTGAAGGATGCTTTCTATTTTTATTCATTATTTGTTCTTGTACCTTGCTGTAAAAGAAATATGTACTATTGTGTAGTGGGTTGTGTAGTGGGCTGCATGTAGGCAAGAACCGACCAGCATAGATACAACAACAT
This sequence comes from Oxyrhabdium leporinum, assembly GCA_032468155.1. NCBI lineage: Eukaryota > Metazoa > Chordata > Lepidosauria > Squamata > Cyclocoridae > Oxyrhabdium > Oxyrhabdium leporinum. The sequence goes on along the minus strand of JANHFL010001961.1, from coordinate 11,491 downwards.
TTATTGACTCAAAACTGGAACTGGGGAACAGCAGGAAAATGCCTGTAATTTATACTCTGGGCCCACAGGACCTCGACCGATCATAATACTTGAAAGAGCCCACCCAAATATGAATGTTCCAAGTTTCCCTCCAAAATAGTTGGAGTTAACAGTTAGGGTTATCTAAAGGTTAGTTTCACTTTAGCAGGGCTTAACACAACTATATATATTCAATACATAACATGTACCAATATGATCTGCAACCAAGTCTTGTAATATGGACTGCTTGCATTTAGAGTTCCAGGATACTCCATTCCATTCTTCTTCCTTCTCTTCCTCTATCAATGAGCCAGAATTTTATTGTACAGTCTCAACAAGCAAAATTCTCTTTGACTGCAATTACTAAAATAAGAGTGGACAAGAGCAAAATATACCCATTTTTATTTTTAATCTTCCCCTATACACGCAAAAGGGGCATGAGCTTATACCTTATTTATATTATATTATAAAGGTAGGGTAAAATCCAGTAAATGAATAAACAAATAAATATAATAATAAAATATTTTAAAATTAATTTTAAAAATTAAATATAAAAATTAATTAGAAAGAAAGAAAGAAAGAAAGAAAGAAAGAAAGAAAGATAGATAGATAGATAGATAGATAGATAGATAGATAGATA
>JANHFL010001961.1:0-10733 GCA_032468155.1 Oxyrhabdium leporinum | reverse complement strand
CCACCCACCCACCCAGTCATTAGGGCAAAGAACCTGTTGCTAAAAAATTTGAAGTCCGCCCCTGAAGAGGAGTTATAGATAACAACCTGATCATTGAAGTTAACTTAAAGGTTTATTGGAAACTGGTACAGCTCATCTAGCAGAGCTCTTACTTGGACATAGCCAGGCTTGTTATCACTGCTCAGACCATTATATTTAGGACTACATGTTGCTTTCAAGTGCTATCTACATATATCTGCCTGCCTGCCTGCCTGCCTGTCTTTATCTATATTTACATTGGGGAGGTGATTAGCAGCATCAAATTTCTGGGTGTGCAGCTAACGAGTAGGTTCGCTTGGTCGTTCACCAGCAAGACACTGGTGAAGCAGGCACAGCAGCCCCTGAATTTTCTGTGTTGTATGACAAAAGTACATCTTCTTTCCCCTGTCCTTACCACTTTCTATAGAGGGACAATCAAGAACAGCCTGTCATATTGCATTACAGTCTGGTTTGGAAGCATTACTGCTTTGGACAGGAAGGAGGTGCAGAGAATGGTGAGGATGGCAGAGAAGATTATTGCAGTTCACTTCAGTCTATCCAGTACATAGTATATAAGTGATGTTTGACCAGGGTCCGCAGTATTGTCTGGGACACTGCACATACTCTTCATGACCTGTTTTCTTTGTTACCTTCTAGGACAGGGGAATTAAGCTCATGTCATCATGGTGGCATTACGTGACATATTGGGACTTTACCCCCCTTCACTAAACTGGGCGTGGATGTTGCCAGCATGTGATGCATCTGGCCCCCAGGATGGGAGTGTGACAGCCCTGTTCTAGGAGGAGGCATTGTGGTATCCAAAGCAGAACATCCAGATTCAGTCACATTTTTTTTCCATATAGTATCAACCTTGTGAACTCTCAAGCTTCCTCTTTCTAATATGTATTCAAGATGGCCAATGATTTTATATATATACATATACATATATATATACATATACACATGTGTGTGTGTGTAGGTATATATATGTGTGTGTGTATAGCATGTGTATAGTGTGTTACGTATGTGTATACTTTTTAGAGCAGGCAATGGAATTTCATTTTTATTGTGTGCCAGTATGACCACAGTAAAAAATAACAATAAAGGTTATCTATCATATTATCCATCACCTGCCCTCTCTTTTTCTCCCTCTCATCTCTCTCTCTCTCTCTCTCTCTCTCTCTCTCCCTCCCTCCCTCCCTCTCTCTCTCTCCTTTGTATGCCACTGAACTCCTAATGTTTCTTCGTGTTCAGGCTCACCTAGAGTGCATTGCAAATTTTGAATGTACATGAGGTCCTCTTGGTCCAGGAATGGGACTAATTGGAAAACAGATTGAATGTAGGCAAAGTCTTTCCTGACCATACCTGCCATCTGCTTCTTGAGTAGGAGCTGAGGAACTTGGAAACCCCCTCCCCAATTGTCCACCAATTGAGAAGGTGACAGTGCAGTCCCATTCAGGATTAAAGAAAATGTCTAAAACTAGGAAGAACAAAGATCTATAGCTGATCAGTCTTGCTTGGGCTGACATTAAGCTTTTCTCATCCAGACATCTAAAAATCTCCAGGGATTGCTTGGAGAAGCATAGCTTGATTGGCCAAGGGTACAGGTTTGCAACTGAGTTTCTCAGCAGAGCAAAAACAAAAACAAAAAAACCTGCATGACTGTGAACCAGCCAATTATATTCTCAAAAGCCTCAAACAGATGTAAAATAGAGGAGTTGAGAACGTAGAGCTTGAGGAACCTTAAAATCATGCACTTGGGACTTAATTTTCCCACCTGATTGATGATAGATGGAACAGCCATAGAGAAAAGGGGTCTGTAACACAATAACACCATTCTCCCACTCTTACTCCCTGCAGCAGAAGGACTCTGTAGTCAATGGCATCAAAAGTCACAGAGAGATTTAGGCACTCCAGGGCAGTTGCTCTACCCCCATTCCATCACAGATGATTGATAAGCACAACCAATGCCATCACATCACTATATCCAAAACTGAAACCTTTCAGACGTTCAAAATGGGCCAAGACAGGAAGTATACTCCTCAATAAATACTTGGACTCTACTTTATTAATATAAGCTATAGCAGTAGAATCTTGAATCCCTTCCCTCCCTTTTATATCAGACAGAATTAAGGCAGAGTCAGTTTAAGTTTCTTCTAACATTTTCTTCATTTCCTGGGCTTAATTCATGTTTGCTACATTTCTTCTCCAAGGTCTTCTCTACAGTTCTCTACAAAACCTAAATGAAAAGGGCTCTGATAATCCATTTCTTCCAGAGTCCTCTGTAATAGCAGCTTGACCATTTTCTTTTACCCAAAAGATACAATTGAACACTGGATGACCATTTTCCAGGATGGCATGTCTAATAATTATTTGTGATTTAATATCTCATTTTCTAAAATGTCCTATCATTCCTGGGATAATTTTCTTCTTCAGGACTTCAAGTGATTAGATTGGACCTGCTTTCTCTCAGGGTTAGTCAAAATCCATTTTTCTGAAGTCCATTATACAATTTCTCTTCTCAGTTCCTCTCCTTGGCTATCACAAATACAAGGATAAAATGCTATCTTTCCCTCAAGCTGCGAGTTACCTTCCAGTTCTTCAACTAAAAAGAAATGTTTGAGTACAGATGAGTTCCAGAATAGAAGACATCTTTGCTCTTACTTCTACCTTTAGGCCAATGAATTTGTCATCAAGAGAACCTTTTTTGGACCTCTGAATCTTGGCAGTCAGTTTCTAGATATCAGGATAATTATTGCATATCTTTTTCAAAGACTGGTGCAGAAAGACCACATCCTTCCTAGCTACGTGTAGCACCTTTCCATAAATTTTTAAAAGAATAAAATACTATAGTATTCATCTGTACTGGTAGAAAGTATGAATCATATACTATCTCCATCAGTTCTCTTTTATACACTGTAATGTAGCAAAAATATATTACTAGAAAGTTACAAATAGGACTAGAGAGCAATAACAATGGGAAATTGTCCATTCTGGTTATGCTTTACATAAAAATTATGTGAAGCTGGAATTGCTTATCATATAGGCATTAATCATTAGTTGGATATTTGCCAATTCATTAAATTAATAAAATAAATAATAATATTGTAATCATATAGTAAGCCTCAGAGACCATTACCCACATTGGAGGATTTCCTATCCTCCTAGGAAATATTACTTCCTAGGAACAGTTCTGTGAAATCCAGAATTCCACAATCCTTTCTATTTAGTCTTCCATTAAAGTTCCTGCTTAAATAGTTTTCTCAGAAAGGGACAGTGAACAACTCATAGGCTTTGAAGACAGGCTGTAAACTAGAAGCCCTTACATGGCTTCTAGCATGGATTCAACAGAAACTGTGCTTGTTGGTGTGATGATAGTTCTGATATTTAAGAGAAGGTGCAATAGTCATGTGAGTCCTGTCATTGTCACTGAAGTATTGAACCTTATTATTAAAAAGATAGCACAGAATTGCTGCTACTCTGTTGGCTAGCAAGGAAAGAAGGGAACAACACATGGACAGGAAGTTAGATTTTTTTATGCTCCTCACCACACTACTGCTGCCATTTATATATGTGGGTTGTGTGTATGTATCTCCTATTTTCTTCAAAACATTGTACATTCTTTCAGAGTTCTTGGGTATTGATGTATTAGCATCGGTGTCTTGGTACTGACATCTGATAATGTACTGACTTGTTAATTTCTGATCAGATTGACTTCTGTTCTTTGGACCTTCCAAAGTGCTACATGCAATGAATTCTTCTAAAATATTTTTTTTTGGGTGGGGTGGGGTGTTGAAAGCATATTTAAAAAAATAGAAAGATACAGTTTTTAGAAAGATAGTTTTGGTAGCCTTTTGTATCAAAACCTAAAAACAATCTTGTGGTCCTTTAAAGTTCACAAATTGATGGACCACAGTCCATTTCATTTGATGCATGCAATGCATCAAGGCCTTTTTGCTTTAGCTATCATTGTTTAAACATTATTCTTGTGAAAATTGGGTCACCTTCATTAAAATATTAGCCTTGACATTATTTTGACGTAATATTTTGCTAGCAAATAACTCAATATTTAAAATAAGGCTCCAATTCTCCCTTCAGCTTTCACATGAGAATCTCATTATGCATGTGCATTAGGCACACTATATGTCTTATCTGGGCAATGAATTACATGAGATTTAAGAATAGGAGATCAGAATTAACTCTTGCCACCTTAAGCTGGATTGTACTGTGCACTATTAAGACTGTAATTCTATAATATAAATTTTATTTTTTTATTAAAATGAGGTGACATAAGGATATTAACATTTAATTAATGTTTATTTAAATTTATTCACACCTACTTATCCTCATGCTCCATAGCTGCTCTAAAAGTACATGTGATTTAGACTCATGCCTAAAAAAAAGGATTACTCATAGTTATTTTCAGATACTAAAAAGAAATGCTCCACATTACAGTTAATCTTAGTGACTAATGCTCTCCAACAATGTACAGCCAGAGATTAAGAGCACAGTGGGAAAGTTAAACTTGCGGGAAAACTTTAAAACAATTCTGCAGGCTACAAAAGCTTAATGAAAATAAGACAACCAATTTACCAGTGACAAAAATTAGAGGCAAACTTAAATTAAGGCATTTAGTTTCTATGAAACATGTCTGTGGGTTAAATTAATTGACACAAGGTAGGTTCTCCCTCCTCTTAATTTATATGTATGAAGAAGTCTAGGTAATTCTTCCAAGAATTTATCTTTTTGTTGGTAACACTGCACAAGAGTCATGTATATCTGAGCAGAGTTAAAAGGCATGTTTGTAACCTGTTCTGTTTTAAAGTCTGCTTTTTTAAAAAAAAATCCACAGCCTCAGATAACCATGGAAACTCTGCCAAATGACTTGCATATTTTTGCATTTATGAACTCTGGAAATAAATCAGATGTGCATCAGACTGCATATTCAAATGCATCTCCAGATGCAAATGTTCCCCTTTGTCCAGTGGGATAACAACTGAATGCCTATTTGGATGGACATCCTTAACTGCCTCTCCTAGGCTGTGCTAGATATCAGTGTGTCATATCTGTCCTCCCAATAGATATTATGTGACAGAGTCTGGGTTGAGTAAAATGTCTATATTAGCAGAATCTCAGTATCTGCACTGGGAGTGGAATCTGCTAAATTAACATACATACAATGTCATGGAAAATTCTTTAACTGGCAGTGTGCCATCAAAACTGAATCAGTTCAGCCTGTAAATCTCTTCCTACTGCTCCTGGAATGCTGTAGCACTTCAAATATAAACTAATAGGGCTGTAGCATTTCATATTCAATTCTAAAAATGTGACTGGGAGTATGCAAGGGCACAAACATACCACATTCATGCTCCCATGTATTACACAACATTTTTCTGGAATAAATCCAAAGCACTGTACAGGCCTATCAACCTATTAGAGGCAACTTAATCAAATACTAGTTCCCATGTAAAGTTTCCAGATATGGCTAACCGAGAGAGAGAGACATATGCAATTGCATAATGACACACTAGCTGGACTTTATGCAATTGCATGTTGTTTTTTAAATAATCTGGTTATTTCACTCAATGTGAGTCAATCAAGCCCTTTATTTTTGTTTTCTTGAAATGTACCATAACATAATTTCTTTCATCTTCTCTACAGTAGTGAACCTTTTTCTCTTCTCAAGACAGTTTCATAACTTGAGACTACCCAAGCCAAACAGAACACATCAAACTTTATGTGACAGAACAAAAAATAATCATATACCTATGCTACCTGTGTGGAACTACGAGCATAGGCTTTATCAACTACCTGTCAAGCCATGAATAGTGGCTGCATCTAGCATGGTGCATCATAAATTGTGCGAGCATGCTCAAGGGCAGTATGATCAATTTCACTGCCCACTATTCTCATTATTTCCATCGCTCCTTTGCTTATTTCTCCTTCACTTTTCCGATCCATCCAGCAAAGCCACACTCTTTTTCAGTCCTCAGCTTTGCAGTCTCAATATTCCTTTCCAGGAACTAACAGAAATCCCTTCCTGTTTTCCTTCTCCCCTGTGAAGAGTTAACAACAAAGAACCACCAAAAGAAAATCCAAGACTCCTTGCAAAAATAAAACAGCAATATCTTTGTCAATACTCAAGTTTCTTTTGTGGATAGCAATGCATAGCAAAGCCAGTTCTTTATAATGGCCACTGTGGCCTGCAAAGGAAAGAGTGAGCGAAGAAATATCTGATTGAGTAGCAATCCAAATCATAGATGATTATTTATTCAAGAATCATTATTTGCTACAATATTTCCAAGTAGAAATTGAGTTAAAGGTAGACAAGGTGTGCCCCCATAGGTTATACTAGATGTAGGAAGTTAAACTGGGCTGGTTCACATAGTTTGAAGATCTGTAAATAAGAGTTCCCCAAATTGCCTTGAAAGAGAGCTACTTTGTCGTAGTTGTATAGACAGCAGGCAGGAAACTAGGAGACTAAGAGTTCCAGTCTGGCCTTAGGCACAAAACCAGCTGGATGACCTTGGAGTCTCTTGGATTTAGGAAGCAGCCAATGGCAAACCACTTTCAAAATCTTGGCAAGAAAACCGCAGGGACTAGTGCGGGATTGAACACTAACTCACACAAAGACACAAATGAATAATCAAAGTACCCTGAAGCAAATCTGGCATTAATGATGACACAGAGTTGTAAAGCTTACAATATTTACTAATTTTTATAGAGGAATCATGCTACAGTGCAGAGTGGAATGGAGTAATAGCTGGGCTACAGTTCTATGAATAATGATCTGTAAATGATGAATCTAGCTTCTTCATCAAAGAGTTATGCCATCCAACTGCTTGTTATACCTCCTTAAATCAATGTTAAAATTGCTGAGTCTTCATTAATCCTTTTAAAATTAATCAAATTCTTATTGGGAGGTTCTTCAGGGATATATATGCCATATTTATATAAATTATTCTACTAAATACAATACAGCGTTATGATTAGGGTTTGGGTAAGCAAGGAAAAATATTTTCATTTTTAAAGATAAAACAAAACCAAATGTAAAAGTCACTACTATTGCCATGTACTTATCTCTTTGAAATGAGTTGTCTCTTTAGAAGAATTTATTATTTTTCTATATTTTGTAACATTCTTCCATAACTTAAAAACATCATTTATTAAAGTTCTACATTGTTAAATAAAGGGTTTTTTTTTAATGAAAATACTACTTAGTATAATTATTTATTAGGGTTATGTGAAGTTTCAAACTGACGATGCAATTCAACAAAGCTTTGATCAAATTATTCTACTGAAACAGATTTGTAAATTGAAGAGGCGACCTGATTAAATCATGAATTAGGTACCTCTGGATCATTCTGGAATTTTATAAAGCACTTCTGCGATCTGATGGCTTTTTTCTGTTCTTTGGGGAATTGTCACAGAGAATATATAATATTGTACCATGTGGAGAATCCTAAGCAGAGGATGATTGAAGGATGTGATACAATCTCTGACATTAACAGGAGCACCTAATGAGATTAATCATCTCAATCAACTTTCTGCCTCTCAGATGTCTTTTTGGGATTGCAAAACTAACACTTCTGGAGACTCATTCTTCATTTCTCAACATCAACTTCTTTGACATGGATAACCATAAGCCCTAATTGTTCACTCTCTTCTCTAATGCAATGTTACATCTCCATGCTGTGGAGAGTGCAAAACACTAATTCAAGATCAATTCATTTCCAGGATTCTAAATACAGACTTATGGATGACCTTACTTTTTAATTATGCTAAACTCAGGTGGGTTGAAGTCTCTTGACAATAGGTGAAATGAATGACAGGCTAACACTTGCAGGCATTGACCAAACTTTTAATGCTCTAAAAGCAGTGGGATGATAAGTCTTCAAAATAGAGCCAGCCCATTTTTTCATTGCTTGTTTATCTCTGTTGCATTGTATCTTATTGTGACTTCTCCTTTTGCTGACTCTCCTAATAACTTAAAATACAATAAAATATTGTCTATGATGAGGGAATTCTGAAGAAGGATCAAAATTATCAACTGTCCTAGTCTCTTGGTATCTTTCCCACAACACAGTGATCAGATGCAGATGGGCATAAGTTTGTGTCACCCTGGAAAACCAAATGTAAAGGTAAAAGCTTGTTTTTAATACAATTTTTAAAACTCTGTATTTTGTATTTAGTTGCTAGCAAGTCAGTTTGGAGGCTGATCTGCTGTCTCTCCAACCCTTTCAATTCCACAAACCTCACTTTATCTTTGCAATCTGTCCTTTATAAGGGAAAGGAATATTTCAAAAATGTACTGCAGTAGCAAGCAAAAAGTCAGCTTGGTGTAGTGATTGTGGTATCAGGCTAGAAACCAGGAGTTCATGAGTTCTAGTCCTATCTTAGGCATGAAGCCAACTGTATGGCCTTGGGCCAGTCCCACCCACTCAGCTGTAAGAAGGAATGGCAAATATTTCTGAAATATTGCCAAGAAAACCGCAGGGATTAATCCAGGTAACCCCAGTAGTCGACACTGATTTAAAGATGTGGTGAGCACACATTCACACACACACACACACACACACACACACACAGAGTGGTAACATGCTTGAGCATATCTAACTTGACAAGATTGACATTTTCAAAGGAATTGCCATTCTTGCTGTTTTTATTTCTTTCTGACCAAAAAGCAAAGCAGCCTTAGGTATTTTTAAGTTTCCCTCTTATAAACTACAAATGATTTTTCTCCATATCAAATCTGGAATTTTGAAGTACCTTAAATCTAACTGAATCATGTTGTCTACAAATTTGACTTGAATCGCACAGATATGTCACTTATCTGAAATTTTACATATTTCTTACTTTTAGAAAAGACCTCTATGCATGCATATTTCATAAAACTCTCTAAAGAGCTGAAGATGATAGCCATGTATTGATTTTCCAAACACAGTTAATGGAGAGATATGAAACTATGGATTTTCCAAAATGAGATTCAGATTTAGATTCAATTTGACTCAAATAGAAACCAAAGCCATCTCGGCCTGATCACACTATTCTTTATATTCCTAGAGAACCATCTACATCATATAGGTGTGCAATGATGTGAAGAGTACAGAAAAAGCAATTTGTTTCAAGTGTGGAACAAAGTAGTCTAACTTTGGAACATTATCTTCTGATGGAATGTCCCAAAATGACTATTCTCCTGTGAGAAGTAAAAAACTTGGAAGATTCTGTGATCTACACAGAACGAAAAGAATGTTATTTATATGGAAAACATATAAGGAAAAATGGGAATATGAGCAATCCCTACTTGCCTTGTTTTTTCACCCTGTGTCAACCAAAGCTGGTGTGAAGGTACTTTATCATGTTACCTACCTACCATGTAATTTCCCTGATGTGATTTTTTTAAATAGGAAATTTCAAAACATTTAAAAAGTTTCCATAACAAGGGAAGAACCTTGTTTTCATTTTCTCAGCTTTTCTGCTAAGCTTTTGCAAATTAGGCAAAGTATAAATCAAATAGTTTCAATGTGGGAAATCTATCTCATTCAGATGCTCAAACTGCTGAATTCTATTGATTTGATTCAGATTTCAAATTCTGCAATGATAAGAGGGTTAGCAGATCATGTAATTCAGATGCTTGATTTGTTATTCTATTTTGATCAGGAAGTTATTCTGGAACAAAGGTGATGGGGGGGAGGGCAGAGGGCCTGTCAGGTTTCCCCTTGTCATCAAGGTATCATTATCTGGTTAAAGATAGATTAGGAGCTACATACACCTCATAGCAACAGAAATTTTCTGCTTGAAATGGTTATTGGATCCAAGTGCATTCCAAGAGGACTTGGACAGATTCGAACTAGTCTGACAGTGATTCTGTTATTGTCCTGGCTAGTATCTGAATTAGGGATTCCCAAAAAGGTCAATGCAATTGCTTGCTATGTGAACAAGTCTTTTCTGATATGTTGTAGTTGTACAAATAGAAAAGAAACAAGTTTTCTTTCTCTTCCATATACTGCATTCTGATGTTCTTTCAGGTTGAGGGAGTTGTACAGTTGCTTAGTTCTCCCACAATTTGATTACCATCTAATTGGGTCCTTCCAATGAATCTCCTGAAAATAAAGTTTCTTCTGTTTGGGATGTTTGGAGTTTAAAATTGTGAACTACAGGATGATAACCTCCAGGCTTGACTATAGCCCTGTGCTCTCCACAGGAATGATTTCGTGATAGTCCAGAAACTTCAGTTAGTACAAAATTCAGCAGGTTGATTAGTCTGGGAAAAACACAAAGGGACTATATTACACTTATGCTTAAAGCATTGAACTGGCTACTAATTTGTTTCACAAATTGTTGATCATTAGCTTTAGAGCTCTGTGTGGCTTTGGCACAGATGGAACAACTCTTCCTTCTATATGAACTCCATACTTATTGAGATTATCTGAGTAGGTCCACCTGCAGTTGCTATAAATTGTTCCATTTATAGTTCACTCATCTTTTTCAAACTCCCAGATGAGAATTATACACAGATCACCTCTCTTACATTCTCCCTAACTTAACCAGGGCTAGAAAGGGGTGATTTAGTAGTACAATAGTCTATTCTGGAGAGAGAGAGAGAGGGGGTGAGAGGTAATGAGAACAATATTCAGGAACAATTCAAATTGGTCAAGTAATGGCATTTCAAAGAGCAGACGTACTAAATTTCATAGGATCTGTTGGGGGGAGCA
>JANHFL010001960.1:486822-498172 GCA_032468155.1 Oxyrhabdium leporinum | reverse complement strand
ACCCATCAAAAAAAGGGCCTAGCCGTTTTTTCGGGGGGCAAAAGAAAATAAGACCCAGTCTTATTTTCTGAGAAACACAGTAGTAGCTATAACTATTAGTAGTTTGTAATACTGTATTCTTAACTCATTGAAGGCTAATGAAAATATGATAAGATACCAGGAACCAGGAAGATGTTTTGGTAATTCATATGCCTTTAAGGACTCTACTTTTCTTTGAACTAAGCAAGCAGGATCAAAACTTACAGCATATTAAAACCTTCAAAAGATTTTGGATTCAAAGACTTCTGATTTCAAAATAGCCCATTCTGAGCCCAAATTAGCTTCTTAGAGTTTGAAAGACCTATTCTTAGTTCAATGGAAATGTTCAACAAATTTCTGACCTTAATGAAAGTATTAGCTGAAAATATTTCAGATTTGAAACATTTTCACACATTTCTATAACAGACATTATTTAAAGCATGATCTTTATGAATGGTGAGAAAAGAATCAGCAGTTCTCAGGGCAAAGTTATTAATTTTTGTCAATAGCCAACAACCACATAGCGTCAACTCTCAGCTATGAAACACAGGGAAAGGCTGGAAGAAGGAGCAATAAATTCAAACTGTTTGGGGTGTAAGAAAGGAACTGTACCCTCTCAATGACAGAGGCCAATCAGCTAGTCAATGTAGTTTCTTCCAGTTTGGCAAATAAATTCTTATCTAACCACACACCACACTATGAGTTTAAGAGACTTATTTGCCTAGCAGCCAAGTTAAGCTGTATAAAGTCAAGAGGCCGAAACTTACTGCTGAAACCTGGCACACAGAGCATAAAATATCTCCCCCTCTCACTTACGCATTTACAAATTCATAATCAATTTTAGATTATAAGGAAAACTTTTTCTGCTGTCTTAAATTATTTTAGATTATCATATAAAAGTAGTTCAACACTGCATTCTTATGGGAAGGAAGATTTTCAGCTCCAGTACTGTCTCATGAAACAGATTTAAGACTTTGAAAAGTAATATTTATATATTTTATTATTTGGTTATTCTTGTGTTTATTAAAAAATGCTATAGTTTCTTTCTATTTGTTTCTTTAGCAGTTTTAAAAAACAAAGTCAGAATGAAGAGATGAAATCCAAGTTGTTGGATGCCATGGAGGCTGTTCAAAGTGAAGAAAGTAGCTTAACATGGGAGACCAATTCAAGTAGATGTTCCACATCCCATGCCTCAGAAGCCAGCATTACATCTGGGGTATACAGTATGGAAAACTCATATACAGATTGTTCTCCAAGGAAAGTTACTTTCCTGAAGGAAGAGAGAAAGACTTCGTATGAAAAGCTGAGCAATTCAACCCATCAGACGTTAAATGAGAAGACAGAACCAGACAGCCAAAAATGTGATTTTTCTCAGACGTCAGTGCTGAAAAAAGCTGAAGAAAGTGAGTTGGATCCATCTGATCCACAATCATGGCCCTCTCAAGTACAACCTTCTAAGATTAAAGACTATTTGGTTCAAATCACACAGGAAGTTACCTTTGGGTCAGAGGAGAAAGAAAATACTTTGATGAAAAAAGGGGAGCTGCCTATCAAAGGAACAGTAAGAGACAGGATTCTTCAAATCACTGCTGTATTGGAAGAAAGACATAAAAAGGTTTTCCGAAGGATAAACAATAAAGATATGCCTCCATCCTCAGAGGTGAGCAGGAAGCCAAGAGAACCACCCGAAGTCTTCTCCAGACGAGGCATATCTGTATCTTTGCGGCACATTGAACAAAACACTGCAGAGAAGAATAACAAGAAGGAAGTTCTGAGTTATAATCTCAGACATGTAGAGACAAAAAGTTCAAAGTCTGCACTTTACAGCAAAGAGGAGAGGAAACCACAGCATTTGTTTCCCCCTAAAATGCAAAACAAGTCTTCAGAAAAGCTACCAAAAATTTCAACATACCTTGGTGAGAAAGCAAAGAAGCCAGACACCAAACAGTATTCACCTGTAATTCATACCTCACTTCCAGAACTGATTCAACCAGCTGAGTCTGACAAAATGGAAAAAAAAGAAAAAAGGTCTGTTTCTCCAGAGACTTCAAATACCACACAGGAAAAATCTTTCAACTTTGTTGGTGAAAAAAAGGAAATTCAGAATCATACACCAATGATCTTTGAAGTTTCTGATTTATTAAAAGAAGTGAGGTCACCGTCAGAGAATCAAGTAACTCAGGCTTGTTCCCCAGTTCCTGTCGAACCACTTCCTTATGTTGAATCAGAAACAGAAAATCAATCTCATTCAGTTAGAACAGTGTTATCAGAAACTTCAATTCAACATGTACAGCACCCTCATAATAGTGCAGCTACTCACTGTGAACCTGAAAGTTGTAGCTTAACTGAAGTTAGAACTCAATCTATGGAATCTACAATTCCTTCAAGACTGGAGATCAAAAATGCCTCCTTAAGGGAGTCTGTTGAAGAAGCACAGAAGCAAGAGGTTTCTCTTCTTTCAACTGAAATCGCAGATGCTAACCTTGAGATGGCAAAATTACCATCATTTGTTACAAAAACAGAAAAGCAAGAAAAAGAACAATTATCAGAGAAATCTTCAGACAAAGAAAGTGTGTCTGAGCAATTTACTGTGCTTTTACAAACAAAATCAGACCAGCTACCCTTGTTGACTTTGGTTCAGGATTCAAAAGCTCAAGAAACTGAATCTGCATCAGATTTAACAGTTATGAATGCTGAACCTGAAGTGATTGATTTAGCTGAAATTAGAAATCAAACTATGGACTCCACAATTTCTTCAGGAATGAAAGTCAGCGGTACATCCTTGGAGTTTTCAGTTGAAGAAACAAAGAAACAAGAGGTTCCTCTTTATTCAACCGAAGCCAAAGACACTATCCCTGAGAAGGCAAGATTACCATCTTCTGTTAAAGAAGAAGAAAAGCAAGAAGAAGAACAGTTGGCAGGGCAATATTCAGAAAAAGAACAGTTAAAGGACGAAATAACTGCATCTTTTGAAACAAAGTTAAACCAGCTACCCTTGTTTGGGCGTTTGGACTACAAGTCTGAAGCTCATGAAACTGAACCTGAATCTCATTTAGCAGCAAAGCATGGTGAATCTGAAACATCTGATTTAGCTGAAGTTAGAAATCAAGCTGTGGACTTTGCAATTCCTTCAGAAATGGACATCAATGGTACACCCTTAGAGCATTCAGTTAAAGAAGCCGAGAAGGAAGCAATTACTCTTTATTCAACTGAAACCAAAGATGAAAAAGCAAGGTTACCATCTTCTGTTAAGGAAAGAGAAAAGCAAGAAGAAGAACAGCTGGCAGGGCAATACGCAGAAAAGGGACAGTTAGAGGACAAATTAACTGCACCTTTTGAAACAAAGTCAAGCCAACTACCTTTGTTTGGTTGTCAGGACCATAAATCTGAAGATCATGAAACTGAACCTGTATCTGATTTAGCAACTATAAGTGGTGAACCTGAAGTGTCAGACATATTTGACATTAGAAATCAAGCTATGGAATTCAAAATTTCTTCACAAATGGAAGTCGAAGGTGAGCCCTTGGAGCATTCTGCTGGAGAAGTCGAGAAGAAAGAAGTTCCTCCTTATTCGACTAAAACCAAACATGCCATCTCTAAAAAGGCAAGATTACCATCTTCTGTTAAAGAAGGAAAAAAGCAAGAAGAAGAACAGCTGGCAGGGCAATACTCAGAAAAGGGACAGTTAGAGGACAAATTAACAGCACCTTTTGAAACAAAGTCAGACCAGCTACCCTGTGGTGCTGACCATAAATCTGATGAAACTGAACCAGCATCTCACTTAGCAACACCTGAAGTGTCTGACTTAGCTGAAATCAGAAATCAAACTATGGAATCCACAATTCCTCTTGAAATGGAAGTCAGTGGTACATTCTTGGAGCATTATGTTGGAGAAACAGAAAAGCAAACAGTCCCTCTTTATTTAACTGAAACCAAAGAGGCCATCCCTGAAAAGGCAAGAGTTCCATATTCTATTAGAGAAGACCAAGAAAAAGAACAGTTGTCAGACAAAGCAAAAGTGGAAGATCAATTCACTGTCCTTTTCCAAAGAAAGTCAGGCTATCTTCCCTTGGTCCACAAATCAGAAGGTGAAGACACTGAACTTGCACCTGATCTAGCTTCTGCAACACAGGAAATCTGCAACACCGTGGAAGAACCCACCAGACTTTCAGAGTCTTCTTATACTATGGTTAAAGAAGCCGCAAAGGAAGAAAAATTGAAATCAGACTTGCCAAGACAAGCTGCTCAGATTCAGCCACCTCTGACCACTGTCTCAGAAGGAAAACATCTAAGAGACAAAACAGAGACTCAGCTTGCTTCAACAGAATCTTTGTGTCCAGATTCCACACATTCAGTTCCAAATGCACAGGAGGAAAAGGCTCATCTACATTCTACAGCACCAGCACAGTCAGAACCAGAACATCTTGTTATCTCCAAATCCATAAAGGCACCACACGGACCTGAAGAGATATCGCTTCTCAGTGACAAAGTTATTGAGCCAGTCAGCTCATCAGTACAGTTGCTATCTACTCCATCTTTTCTTATTGCCAGTGTGGAAATGCATGGAACACAGCCACCCTCACTAAAGACTACAGCACCATTGTTTGAACAGCCAGACTCTAATATACCCTGCCTGCCTCAGCAAATGAACAGACACAGCAATCGGTGTGATTCCACTGAATTAATTCCTGTGATAGTAGAAGCATCATTTTCTACTGAGACTTTCCAAAATGCTGAAACAACAAAGGAAGAAAATCCAACCTTGTCATCCACAGAGGTTTTAGCAAAAGAATTAGTATCTAAATCAAGGGAGCCAGAAATCGGCATAGGTACAAAAACAGGGCAACTTTCCCCCACTGTATCTGCACAACACCCAGGTGATGCACCTGTTCAAATGCAAGAATTGAATTTAGAAAATCAGCTGCACCCCACTATAAAAGCACAGTCAGATGTTGAGAAACAAGCTAAACCCTCTTGTGAAATAAGGGAAGATCAACTGAAACAATCATTGGAATCTGAATCAAGAGAACATTTTATACAGCAGAATTCTACTATTTCATCCCAGTTGGAAGGAACAACTGCTTCACATGCTGTCAATGAAATGCATAAGGAAATTATGCAACCTGATAAACCTATCATCAAGCCATTGCAACCTGATTCATTACATCCTGGTTTTGAGCCACCACAGACAGATGCTGTTCAGCAGCAAATGTTTCAGCATTTATCACAAACACTCCTACCCATAGAAGTGGATACAGTCCAGTTAGGAGAAGAAAAGGAAATAAATGGGATCCAGCCTCCTTTGCCCGCAACCAGGCAAGCTTTATCTCAGTCAGTTTATTCAATGGATGTGCAAGAAAATCAAGGTATTTCAGGAACAGCAGCCAAAGATTCTGAATTTTTAAGCATGCAATTCAATAAAGCTGATGTAGATCACTATGGCACTGCTGATCCAGAATCAAAGCACCTGGCAAAACATGCTGTTGAACCTATAACTGCAGAATTGGAGACTCCTTCCACAAATGAAATGCACTTCATGTCTGAATTGGGAAAACATTTAGATGAATCCTTTCCCATTTCAAGCACAGAAGGAGAAGGCCTTCAAATGCCTGTATTTGTGACAGCAGAATCAGAAAATGAACAGTCAATATCATCTAAAAAAGATAGGGAAGAAACTGAATGTAGTGCACCCATAATTCCAACATCCAAATTAAAAGATTCTGCTTCAGAAACACAGGGAAATCAAAATGATTTGTCTAACAAATTAAAAGATTCTGCTTCAGAAACACAGGGAAATCAAAATGATTTGTCTAAGACATTAAATGAGGCATCTGGATCACCACCATTAATTTTATCATTTGTCCGTGATAAAATAAAGCCCCAGGCAATACTTAACGAGTCAATAGTAAGTTCACTACCAGCCTCACAGCAATCAAATGCTATTTCTTCAGAACTTACAGACAAAATTGAAATAGGAAAAAATAATTTCCCTTTCCCTGAATCTCAAGGTGTATTGTCAGATTTAGTGACAACTTCCTCTATAGAGGAGGTCAAAGCAAATAACCACAGCAAAGAACCATTGCATTCATCCATGGCCACAAAAACTCTGTTGGAGGAATCCAGATCCATTCTAGAAGATGCTACATCTGAAGAATTAAATGAACAGTCTCCTGTTTCGGCAACATTGTCTGGAGAACATGTTTTTCTTGAATCTATTTCATCTTGTTCTGTTCCTGAAAAAGAGAAACAAGTGCAGCCTCATTCAATTTCCAATGAAAAACCAATGGCTGTGGCTGTTAGGAAAGCAATTGTGGAAGACACTCAGTCTCATTTGCTGGTTACTTCACATTCTGAAACCAAGAGCCAGGATAATAAGCCATATAGTCCTGTGGCATTAGAATTAGAGCTGGAAGGTCTCACTTTATTGAATTCCACTGAAGAAAATCCCAAGCAAGAAACTGCTTTATATTCACCTTCCACCTTGCCTCAACGAATATTATATTGCCATGAAGAAAAAGAAGACCAAAAACAAAGAACTTCTCAGACTGAATGTTCAAAAGATCAAGATGCTCCATTAAAATATGACAATTTGTTGCAACCAGTAAAAGAATCACAGTTGGAAGAAACTCAGCTTTACTGTTCCGCAACTCTTCAAGATTCATCCCAATTGGCTGATACGAAACCCCAAGAACAAGAGGATTATCTGCCTAAAACTAAAGAGGTAGATTCTGCTGTTCCTGTATTATCACAGTTGATGGATGGTGCAAAAAAACAAGAAATGCAGATAACATGGTCTGAAGCTGCTCAAATAGAAGGTAAACCATTGGTTTTGTTAGAAAATGAAATGAAATCTGACCTGCATCCATCATTCACCACATCCCTGGATACAAAACAGTTAGATTTTTCTTATTCAAAACAACCAGAACTCTATTCACTTGAGGAACAAAATCAGACTTCTGAACAAGAACCACTAATTTCATCTCTTTTCACTAAGAAAGTGAAAGAGCCAGAAGAGAATTCATATCCATCTTTAGTCTCAACATCTTTATTGAGCCCATCCAATTCTGCTACATTGGATTCAGATAAGAAACAAGAAAATCAGCCTTGCACAATTGTAATAACAAAGGAGATTCCAGAAGAACCCATGTCTATTGCTGCATTCCTTCTTTCGGAGGCAAAGACAATAGAAACTTTTTCCCCACAGATCTCAGAAAAAGAGAAGTTAGATGCTCAAGCTCCTTTTGGGGATGCTGTCTCAATAAATGGTTCAACTGTCCTTCCTGAGAAAAATGCAACGGCAGAGAGAAAAACTGAGTTTTCTCCAACACACTTTGAATCAGAACCCCAGGTAGACAGAATCATTAGTACAGAACATCTTTCAAAAGCAGAAGAATCAAAACATTTGCCTACCATGGAGGATACTTTGAAAGTGCCTGAAAACTATTTGAGTAAAGAGAAGGAATTCAAAGATCAAGAGAAATTGAGAGAAGAAGCCTTACCAGCTCCTAATCTTGATCAAAGAAAAGACATAGATAAAATTTCTGAAAGTCGTGAAGTTGTGAAAACGAATGTTCCTCTCATTTCCTCTGTTGATAGAAAAAAGTTTATACTAGAGGCAGTAGAAACCATTTCATTGTTGGAAACAAAAGCATGTAATGATACTAGAGATGTGATTGTTGATAAGGAACCTTCAGTCGACAAACCAAATAAACAATATACAGAGGTCTTAAAGGTAGATCACCATGAAAAGACAGAAAATGAATCAAAGGAACTTGAAAAAGAGAAGGGTATTAAGGAAAGCACAGAAATTGAAGATGTTTCTGTTTTTCCAGAGAGCAAGGATGATAATATTTTTAATAATGCTAATATTGATTATGTTGAAAAGAATACTTTGATTGAAAATACATCCTTCACCCAAACAGAAAAAGAAAGGTCTATTCAGGACACAGAGAGACCATTTGATGATATAGATAAACAATATGTGGAAGCGACATATCCAGCAGAAAAATCAAACAATATTTTGGAGTTGTCTTTATTAGGAAAAGAATTGAATGAAATCCCTAATGGAATGATAGAAAAACAAAATGCAACAGCTACCCACCAAGACATTTCAGAAACAGCAAATAAAAATAAAGTGATTGAAGCTGTTAGGGATGATGATAAAAGCTTAGAGCATGAGCTTAATTTAGCAAACGCTAATGCAGTCTTATTTAATACTGAGAAAGATGAGTTGCCTCAGTCTCCAACTGTTTCCTTGCCAATGACTATAGTAGACTCTGAGGCTCTAGAGATGCCACCTGCCTTGGGATTTTTCTGTAAAGATTTCTATGAAGAAGCAGTGGGTGAATGTAAAGAAATGAAGGATAGTGATCTACCTTTTCATATCAGAGATCATATTCCAGATGATGGGATTGAAACACATCTGGAGAAGGAAATTCCTAGAGATTACAGTCCAAATAATGTGGAAGAATCCAAGAACGAAGACATTTTAAATGGTCAGACTTTTAAAGAGGAAACTTTAACCCAACCAAAAGTCACAGATGATTACAAACCAAATGGAAAAAACAATGAGTCTGCAGATATTCAGCCTGATCTATCTGCCCAGGTGGAGGAATGTCTGAGTGATACACTTACAAATCAGGTAACTGAGATTGCGAGTGACATAAAAATTAGGATTTGTCAGCCAACACATGCAATTCCTTTTGGAAGAGAGTTCTATAGCTCAGGAGCCAGCAATGATGACAGAGGTCAGAGAAGAGAAGAAGAATCCTTATCTGATGACACAGGCCAGCAGTCACCAGAAGAAACAAGTGATGAGGAGTCCAGTCCAATACTTGATTATGCAGCAACTATGTATCAGACTGAATTATCTGGGCAAGATGGATCAAAGAATGATGCTGGGTATGCAGTCATCGAAAACCAACAGCCTGAAATAAAAGAAGTTCATGGAATGGATGAAGGTGAAGTTGTAATGACTGCAGAAATAAATGCACAGTCTCTTGAAGGATTAGGTCAGGCTGAGAGGCAAGGTGAAAGACAACTAGAAGATATGTATGTTTTAGTTGAGCCCCCACTACAAGATACGAAAGTTTTAGATCACAAAGATCTTCCATGTTTGGACACTGAAGTGCAAAAATCTGAGAGCAGAATTGGAAAAAATAGTGCCCAGTATGTAATGCAGTATGACACGGCAGACCAGTTAGCAGCAGGAGTAAAATCTGATAATCACTTTGGGGAAGTTGACTATTCTCTTTTGTCACATGATTTTGATACCTACCCATTATACTCAATAAAAGAGGAAGAGGACAGTGACGTTGATGAAGATCTAGCTGAGCTGTTAAACTATGAGGTAGTTACCCACGATGATGTCTTCCAGGAAGAAATCTCTTCAGAAATAGCTCATGAAGAATTGCTTTTTGATGATAAAGAATCCCTCGATGGCATTAGTGATACTTATGAATTTGTGAATGAAGGAGAGGCAAGAATGTATGCTGAAGAAAAGGCGGCTGAATCACTTGATCTTGAAATGCTACAAAGAAATGTACCAGAACATGAATTTCTACAGAAAGAAGTTGATCAAGCACATCTGGATACATACTGCTACCAGTGCAAATGTCCCATCTCCTCTGAGGATAAGCTTTTTGAGGAGCATAAAGACCATAATGCAGCCGATTTAGGTACAGCTGTGACTGTGTTAAAGGTAAGACGTTAAAAGTATGCAGTCATACTTCTCTTTGTTTTCACAGTCATATGTTAGTGTTTAACTAAAAAACAGCAATATATACCATATTTCCATGAAAATAAGACCCGGCCTTATTTATTTATTTTGGCCCTAAAGTAAGCACCAGGTCTTATTTTCGGGAGATGTCTTGCCATCTTACCTTAGGACTGCCACAGCCAAGCCTCTCACGCCCCGATTTCTGACGCGCTAGTGCCCAACTTCTATGGCCCCTCGCAGCCCGATGCTGCATGACTCATTGCGCTGATGCTGATCATGGCAGGAAGTTGTGTGGCTTGTTGTGCCAGTTCCACCACTCATGGAAAAATGCCACGAGGCAGGACGCTGAGTGGCTCATCGCGCCAGTGGCGCTGCTTGAGGCAGGAGGTTGCATGGTGTGTTGTGCCATTGTGCGTGTGAGCGGTGGCACTGGCTCAATGAGCCCCACGGCGTTCTGCTGCGATTGGTGCACTGGTGCAATGAACCTTACAGTGTTCTGCCATGAGTGGTGGCACTGGCACGATGCACCATGTGGCATCAGGTTGTGAGCAGCCCCAAGCGGCTGCAGAATAAGTCGGGCAATGGCACAACAGATGTAGGGCTGTGGGAGGTCTGGCTGTGGCAGTCCTAAGGTAAGTAGACGCGGGGTGTGTGGGTCAGCTCCACCCACCCCCACTCCAGCCCTAGCTTGATTTTTTACACTTGCGCCTTGCCCCAGCTCATAAAACCAGATGGTAGGCGGGCCTTAATTAAGGCTTATTTTGGGGGTAGGGCTTATATTAGGCACAGGTGCGAAAATCGGGCTAGGGCTTGTTTTCAGGGTAGGTCGTATTTTTGCGGAAACACAGTATCTAGTGCCCTCTAGATGTTTTGACCTTTAATGCCTTTTGTTTCCAGACAATATGGCCATTGGCAATGTATTGAGGTAAAGAGAATCTGAGGGAATCAACATTCCTGCAAGATGAAGAAAGCAAACACTTATCAGTAATATAAGACAAGCTCTTATGGTTATATAAGACATGCTTATAGTTGGCTTGGAGGAATAACAATTCTTCTTGAAATGGCTCAGAAGCAGTGGTGTGTTTCCACTGACATTATTTTTGCCCCAGAAACTTGAGGTTCTCTCTTTTTCTTCTTGAGAAATGAAGACAGGTAAAGAAGACAGGTAGTAATAAATAAGGGAAACATAAATAATAAATAATAAAATCAGAAAATCTCAGAATCTGATCATAAGTGTTCTATGTAATTTCTGCTATGATTCTTAGTTTAGAATGTTGCTTTCCCAGTTGTTTAGCTATTGACCAAAAATATTCAACCCTTCTCTGAACCTTTTAAACATAGTTTATTTTGGATGGTCTACCATTATAGCACATATTTTACTTAGGTATCACATGTAAACAGCAAAAGCTTGGATATTTTGTTATTTACCTTAGTGTCCACTCCTGGCTTAAAGACCATTTTAAGAGCTCAGTGAACTCCTTTAAGAGCTGAATTATGAAGGGAAGGTTTTTTATGAATGTAGCTGAAATCTATGATTATATGCTACACATAGTACCTACCTGTCATCTGATTGGGACTTCTAGAATCCTCTCTTGACAACTCTACTTTTCATAT
>JANHFL010001960.1:469262-486722 GCA_032468155.1 Oxyrhabdium leporinum | reverse complement strand
TTCCTTCCTTCCTTCCTTCCTTCCTTCCTTCCTTCCTTCCTTCTTTCCTTCTTTCCTTCTTTCCTTCCTTCCTTCCATAAACACCTCAGGTGTTTATGTTTTTTGCTTAATGCATTAATTTTGAAATAAAGCCCCTTGAGAAGAGAAACGTATTGATTGGCTTGTGATATACCCTAAAACAATTAGAAGCATAACGGCACACACCAGCAGCAGAAGAACAAAGTCCATGTAAACAGCAAAAGCTTGGGTATTTTGTTATTTACCTTAGTGTCCACTCCTGGCTTAACGACCATTTTAAGAGCTCAGTGAACTCCTTGCTGAATTATGAATGGAGGGGTTTTTTAGCTGACACTATGCTCTAGAGGTTTGCTGCTGTCCTGGTTTATATAATAGTCTCCCAAATTTGATGCCCCGGGCAGATATCATTCCAAATCATGGGATGTTGATTAAAATTATGGGAGTTGTACTTCAGCTCATATAAAAGGATCTAGTATGGGGCAAGGTAGCTTTTATGTGGTGGACGATAATCAGCTGCTAAGAATATCAGCAGAGTCATAGGCCTTGGAATTGTCCCTAAACTAGTTTCTTGAAAGTCGAAGGACCCAAGGACGTTCTGTGACATCTGCCTTTGGCCCTGCGATTTAGAAGGAGAGCCAGGAATGAATTCTAGCTCTGTAATAAATTCTCCTTCACGGGTATAGTTCCACTAGGCAGAAAGATCATTTAGATGGCATTTCTGCTTCATTTCTACTATTGTATTCACATGTGATCATATCCCTCTGTAAAAAATGTCCAGGTAACTGAAATTCACCATTCCTGTTTTTGTCAATTACAGAATGTGCTCTGCACAAGAAGCTGCTAAGAGTGGATGTTTTTTTAAAATAAAATGTTTCCACCTGAAACATGTATTCATTATAACATTGTATTCTGCTGTATGCATTTTTATAATTCATGGATGTCACATGGATGTCACATATGCTAATTTCAAACCTAGTCTTCCTTTTAAGCAAATAGTGATATTTGATTTCTGTTAAGGTCAGCTGTCTGCAAATCATTTGGAGTCAGAGGGCTAAATATTTTGAAGGAAGGTCAAGGAGGGAACCTGAAAAAAACTAGCATATTTCATGAGTATTGTCTCAATTATTTGAAGTACAGTTTTGTCACAGCAGCATTAGAGGTGGAAGAAAAGCAAGTCAAACAATAAAGCGATCAGGGGAGCCATCAGGGGAGCTAAAAAAAGTCAAGATGGCAGCTAGGACTGCATGTTCAAAACCCCACCTACCAATGTGCCACTTTGACAGATACCCTATCAGGAATAAAGATGACAAAATAGCAATTTATTAAACAGGATGCCTGCACTCTAAAGGAACCACATACAATGTTCTGCCCCTTTTTCTTTCTATAGCCTCCCTCTAACCTGTGTCTTTAATATAAGGTGGGCTTTCCCAAATGTAGCAACTTCAACCGTGTGGACTTCAATACATGTGGCTGACTTGAATTGTGGAGTTGAAGCCCACACATCTTAAAGTTGCTAAGGTTGGGAAACTCTGATATACGGAATCTCCCAGAAAAACCATCAGATGAAGCTAGAATGAAAACCTTCTTTGCTATCCCAAACTTGTAAATGCACAAAGACCTTCCAAATAAAGGCTATCCAGGAAGTGTAACAAGATGAGCAACCTGTTGATCACACGATGATCAACATCTGGGACCTTGCAACTGAGTGCAATTCGATCAATTCCTGCAGCAATAGTATTGTACTGTGGGGGCAGAAGGATTGTTTCAAGGAAGTGAATGCAGCTCAGAGTCACCTTGAACTCTGCAAGATTGGTGAAAAAATAAATTTAAGGACAAGAAAGTATAGACAAGTGCTTAAGAGGGCATCCTGTATTCTCACTTGGAATGGTGTAGGGGTCTTTGGTTCAGCTGCTGTAGAGGTACTGTCACATGCTGACTGAGGAATTCTGAAAGTCCACTCATCTTAAAGTTGCCCTGGTTAAGCACATCGGCTTATTAATATCCATAGAAGTTTGTCAAAACAGTGCACATAGAAACAAGAGATATATTAGCTGTTTATTTCCATTTAATTTTGTGAAGAGGGAGAAGGATTTTCATTTAACAACAGAACTGAGGGGGAAGATCTGATCATTTACTGGTTGACAAGCACTGGTGCCTTGTACTCAGCTAATGGCTGCTGGTTCATTGTGAAGTCTACAGCCTTGTAAACTTGTAAACATCCTGTGCTCAGAGCATCCTAAATGTCCAAATAGATCCAAAAACTGTCAAAACACCCTAGATTAATATCTGGTGCATTTAAAAACTAGCTGCCTGACAGACCTTGGGCAATTTTTGGAAGTCAGATACTGTATAGGTTTGAAGGATTTGGCCCTTGGGCTTTAATATATACATTTCCTATTTAATTGGTCTGTATAACTAAACATACCATTATAAAACTGGGGGCTTTCTGAGGCATTAATTTAAAATTAATATTTTTTTTGAAAGAGAAGCAGTGATACTATTTGGAGACATAAAGCTGGAAAAATAGGCTTAAATAGACAAAATTTCTATTTCAAGGAAGAAAGGAAAGAAGGAAAGAAAGAAAAAGGAAGAAAAAAAGGAAGGAAGGAAGGCAGGCAGGAAGGAAGGACAGACACAAAAGCACACATTTTAATTCTATTTTAATGGAGCTTATTGCCGAACAGATTCTTCATAACAATTTGCTTAAATCCCCTGATTTTTCATTTTGACTCATGTGCTATTAAAATGCTACCCAATAAGACTGAAAGAAATATCCCATCCAATAGTAAGTCCATTGAAAACAAAAAGTCCTACTTCTTACGAAACAAGCATGTAGGTCAATAGCATGAAATAGCATATTTCATTTAGACCTCAATTCCAAGGTGAGGATTTCAGGACTGCCAGCGAGCCTGTCTCTTGCTGTGTATCAGTGATGCAATGATGGCTTTTGAGAAACCTTTTCATGAAATTTTTAGCATCTAATTCTATGCATGACAACATTATAAACTGATCTTTTTTAGGCAATTATGATTTTAAATATATAGATATATATATAAAATCTCTTTCAGGGCCAGTTGAATGGATTCCTAGATGTTTTGCAACAAAGATCTTTGAAAATTGAAGGATGTGTCAGTGAAATAGAGGCTCTGTTTAATACTCTAGAGGTAAGTTGGGCAAGGAACGTGCTGAATGGGTGCCATCATCTTAGTTAAGACAGAGCTCGTTTGATTGCTTAGTCACTCTTCTAGTCAAGGTTGGCTTTTACCATGCGTCACAATGCAGGGCTCACACAGTCCTTGAAGTCATCTTATGGCTTGTTTATTTGTGGTATGAACTAGCAAAAATTTTGTTTGTATCTCTTCTTTGTTGGTTGAACATAGTGCATGTTTTATATACCACAATGTAAAAAGGATTCAGATTACTTGGGATGAGTTCAAAACAATGAGTTCAGAACACTGGAAATGAATAAATATCTTATGAATAGAGAGGGAATTGGATTACTGTATTTTTAGCCTTCAGAAAAAAATTGACAGTGGGCTGTGGGAAGAAATTAAGATTATCTTTCCTGGATTCATATAACATACTAAATCATAATGTAGTATGTTTGCTTTGGGTTTTTAGTCTGTTGTGTGAACTGAGGAATTGTGATTTCCATACCTATTTATTAGATTTTAATACTATTGTAATCATGTGTTTGGCAGTGATTTGTTGTTTAGCCATATATGTGAAGCTGTTCTTCATTGGATATATATTAAGAATTTTGATTATATTAATAAAAACTAATACAAACTAAACATAAGAAAGAAAAGAGAATAAAAATAAAAAATAAAAGTGACTTCCATCCTATATCATAATAAGTGTAAACAGGGTTTGTGACACTATGTCTTCTCTAAGATTACAAACAATTATCTCTTCATCCCAGGATGTAATAACACATTTTGTTTTAACTTGATCAATTAAACCAATTTTATATTCATTCCTTTTCCTTTTTGTCTTTAGATCATTTAAATATTATCATAGGATTTGATTTCTCTTCTTTGTTCAATTTCTTCAAGGCTTTAATAAACTCTTTTTGTAAATCCAATAAGAAAAATTGTCTTGGTTAATCATTTGTATTTCCCTTTTGAATTTTAAAACATCAGCAAATTTATTTTGTAGCTCCAATAAAACATCTTTTTCCAAATAATTTTTGACTTGCTAATTGTAAATTTACTTTTGAGATCAACTCTATCTTGTCAGAAAAACGTTGTTCTACATCAGTCTTTTTCCAATAAATCTTTTAGACATAGTATGAAGCCCTTGTTCAAATGCCTAAAAAGTTCCATGTAGAAGAAAACCATAACTTCTATTATGTGGAAGTGCAAGTGAGTCCACAGGTTATGGTCATAAAAAGCCACATGGCCATAAAAGACAAGATGGTGGCTGGGATAGTGTGATCAGAGCATAGCCTATTTATTAGTATAACATACATAACAACAAAACATAGCTTTGATTACACCATTATGGATGGCATCTTACTTTTTTCACCACATCTAGTACGTCTCCCCTCATAAGATGCAATATAATGGTTTTCTTGACTGTATGAACACATTGACAATAGTGCCAAATGCCCAAGTTACATTGTGAAGGCTTGCTTTGGTTGAATATGCTCAATAGTGGTGTATTATTTTGAAGAATTTTACCTGGAAAAGTAGCTTAGAAGTCTCACCTCCTAAAAGGGAAACATTTACAAAGAAATTTCATTTAATGTTTCATGCTGGAATATTATGTTTTCTTCTGATCTCTATTCCTAGGACAACTGTAAGGAAAAGGAGAAGTTATTAGAAGAGCAAAATGAACATGTGGTAAAGATGGTATTTGGTCACCATGAGAAAAAGTCACAGAATTTTGAAGAAGCAAGGAACACAAAAATGGAATATCTTTATGAACAGATGGTTAATTTTCAAGACAATATCGATACAGCAAAGGAGACACTAGAAATGATAATAAAGGAAACTGAGGAAATTGATGATTTTGCTTTCCTAAAGGTAAGTAGAGCAAAGCTATATTATGTTCCCAAAGTTTGGGATCATGGAAAAAATAAGTCTATGATTGATATTCTTTGCTACATAGCTCTCCATGGAAGCAGATTGGCTATTATTTAACAGCAGACTCATGATTGGGATAGACCTTTGAGGCTTCACTCCTATACATTAACTGAGGAATTAGATCCACTGAAGTCATTGGTGCTTAATTTTGAAATAATATTCATAGGATTTTTATCATGAGATAGCTAGTGTGGGAGTGACAACACCTAAAATTCCCTGCCTGATACATCAAATTAAGGAAAGCTTGTAACACAGTCTCCATCTCTATAATATTCTCCTGAGTTTCTTTTATGTTGTACTTTCATACTTCCTAA
Organism: Oxyrhabdium leporinum; assembly: GCA_032468155.1. NCBI lineage: Eukaryota > Metazoa > Chordata > Lepidosauria > Squamata > Cyclocoridae > Oxyrhabdium > Oxyrhabdium leporinum. The sequence goes on along the minus strand of JANHFL010001960.1, from coordinate 481,303 downwards.
AAGCACTGGTGGGACTATCCTGAGCTTAATCTCCAAATCCATTAAGGACAGACACCTTCAAAGTGCTGAGGGAGACTGAAAGTCCCTTTTTTTTTTTACTGTAACTTGATATACGTCAAGTTACGGGAGGTTGAACAACTGGCTCTTTAGTGCAGCCGGAACAATCTGGAGCTGAACGCATTTAAAACTGTAGAGATGAGAGTGGATTTTAGGATGAGTTCTCCTATTCTACCACCTCTTACTATATTAGACAACACAGTAGAGTCCTTCAGGTTTGTAGGTTCTAGAATCTTCCAGGATTTGTAAAGGACACCTCACATCAGAACCATCACAAAAAAGGCACAACAAAGTATGTTCTCCTGCATCACCTCAGAAAGTTCAGACCACCCTAGGAGCTGTTGATACAGTTCTATAAAAGAATTATTGAGTCTATCATTTGTATTTCTATAACTGTATGGTTTAGTATAGCAACCAAATGGGATGGGTACAGACTTCAACAGATAGGACTGCAGAAAAAAAATAATTGCAACCAGTCTGCCTTCCATTGAGGATCTCTGTATTGCATGGGTCAGAAAGAGGACTGAGAAAATATCTACAGACTCCTCACATCCTGAACATAAACTCTTTCATATCCTTACCTCAGGACACTGTTATAGGGCATTGCATGCTAAAACATTCAGACAGAGACTCTTTCTCTTATTGGTATCATTATTATGTTTATTATTATTTTGTTATTTTGTATGTACACTGAGGGCTTCTCTGTGTGTCTAATCACACTTGGCCAAATAAAACCTATTCTATTCTATTCTATTCTATTCTATTCTATTCTATTCTATTCTATTCTATTCTATTCTATTCTATTCTATTCTACTCTATTCTTTCATCAGGCTGCAAATATTCAGACAACCACCGATGATCTCAAATTATTTTTCTATTCATTGTTGCCATTCAAGCAGCAAGCTTGTTTTGCAGACAAAGAAGGATCTATTTTCTCCAATTTGGCATTTAGCTACAACAGAAAACCAAACAAAAGCCCCCTAAATTTAATTAAAGCTAAAGTGCAGTAAGGGCCAGCAGCTAAAGCACCAGTCTAGGATACTGAGTTTTAAAGCCCCAGGTGACTTAGGCCACTCTCTTTCAGCCCAACTCACTTCACAGGATTGTGAAGTGAATGTTTGCTGTTTTGAGTTATTTATAAAAATAATAAAGTGGGATAAAAAAGAATCTAAAAAGAAAACACTTCCAGTTTTCCCAGCCACCGATGTAGTCCAGCATAATTAGAAGTTATCAGTTTGGAAACATCTAGATATATGCTCTTGTAATGTGTATAATTAAAAGTAAAATAAAATAAAAGGCTGAGGGATGTGTGGGTGGAATCTTCTTAATATAGAATACTTTAACTTAAGCTTGCCAAGGCTCAACCACTGCTAGCAGTGATGATTTAATTCAGATCCCTATGTGAATTACTAGGATACTGTTTCTCCTTCAGTTTTGCAAATTTAGAGGTCAGGGTTTGGTACAAATATACAAAATTTCTTTAAAAAATGGAAATCCTGCTCTGATACATGTGGAGCATGTCAGTAAACAAAATCTTGCATGTTTTATATTCAGTATGTTGAATAACATGAATCAATTAATCCCCTTTCTTCCCTCTTTTAGTCATCTGAAGACTTAAATAAAAGGTATTTGAAATGTAGCTTTGATGCATTGTGGAGAGAATTAGGATGAGCATGTTTTAATACTTTAATCCTGTCAAGGTCTGTTGGAGGCATGTTGCCAGTATAAATAATCTCATTTTAGAAATGTCTCGATGAAACAACAGCAAATAAATAAATAAATGGTGTGCTTGGCAGTGATAGTCAAGAATTAGAAATATTCTGTATGAATTTTATAACTCATCTTTTAAATACTAATAAGTAAGGCATGATACAATCCCATTTCCTTTTCAATAGCATCTGCAGAGCAGTTCGAAGTGGACATTTATTTCAGTTATATAAAAACTATTTTAAAATTCCAGTTGCATTCTGCAAAATGTCAATATTCATGGATATTCAGGTTTTGTTGATATAATTACCGTATTAGATGAAATGTTAATCAAAATGATCCTGAATGCTAGTTTGGTAAAATAATTAAATTTTGACCAGTGAAAACTCCAACTCCAATTATGTATGAATTTGTCCCTTTATTTCTGATTCCTGTATCAGAATAATTAGATATTAGTAATTTATTGCTTAAGGATATTTTCACAAGAATTCTCCCAACAATTAATTTTAATCAAAGGACTATTTTATGTGATTTTTCCAAACGATCTGGGAACCCATACATTTTCTAGAAAACTGAAAGGTGATCTAAAAATGCCAAAATTATTCCTGCTGTAGTTGTGGATTCTTTGGACCTATTGCTGCATTTCAGCCAAGAAATCTTGCAGTTTTTTGAAATTTAAAAGAAGTTAAAAGAAAAAAACCTCAACAACTCAGATAGGTAGTGAGAAGGGAGTGGGGGAAGTGAGATAAAAAATATCCCTCATTGATAGAGATTTAAAAGAATTGTTCCATGGATTTTGTTGGAAATGAATCTGGATGTTCTGCTCATATAGATTTCATAGTTCAACAAACTCTATTAGTATTCATCTTTCTCCTATAAAAGGTTTCTGGAAAAAAAGAGGTATCATACTGAATACTGTATGCAACCATCAGGCAATGTGTTGTTAAAAAGGAGTTTTAAAATAGTGAAATTTGCATTTGAAAAGAGAGCATCAAAAAGATTTAAATGGCAAAGAACACTTAACACCGAGCGTGTAAGGTCTTGGCCAACTTACATTCAGAATAACATAAATCAGGGGAATACATCCTCCTTATGTTAGAAGATATCGCGTCATGAAATTGCTTGTCATTTTTTTTTAAATGCGGATAAATACAAAAATACTTTTCTATTAACATACAGCAGATACCAAAGGAGGCAGGGTTTGTAGTAATCTGTCCATATTTAATAGATAGCAAGCATCCTTTTGCACTTCAAAGATTTTATTAAACACTCCTCAACATTGTTTCCCAATTTGTTCTAAACCATGGTATGGTCTGGAGTTTTTGTTTGTTTATTTTTTATATATAATGTAGCAACAAAAGAATTGTGATGTATAAATTTTCCTTTGCATTTTAATATTAATTGTGATCCATATTGCTACAGCTGGTTTGACAACCTATGATTGAAACAAATTGTACCTTGGAGAAGCATGTGTGAATTCAGCCAGTATAGTAACAGCTACAAAGGAGAGGCCTTGTATGAGAATCAAAAGGTATACCCAGCCAGTGGAGTGCAGGTCACGTGGGATGGTAGAAAATTTTATCTACTCACAAATAGCACTGTTACCTTCCCTGTGTTATGCCTGATTTTATTTTGAAATATGCCCACTGGGCCAGAAAAAAAGAAAACAATAGAGATACCAGACAACATTTTGGGAGACCAGAATTCATAATGGGAGCAACTGGTGTTTTAGGAAATTGATGCTTGTAATTGACCTCATTCCCTATGTGAGAATATGCACAGTGCTGTATGCTGTCAAAATTCCAGATGTGCTCATCGGCCTAAAACGATTTGGGGATACCTGCAGTAAGCTGTATGATCTACCTTCAGTTATGAATTCCTCACTGATGAAAGTACCCAAATTAAGTCCTAGTTCAGAACATCTTCAAGACCCAATAGAAGTTAAGCCAGTGTTTCTCAACATTTGGAACTTTAAGATGTGTGGACTTTAACTCCCAGACTTCCCCAGCATGCTGGCTTAAGAGTACCATATGTGCAGCACTGGCTTTGTCTCACATTGTATTGTCTGAAATAAAGGCCAAGCTGGCACTTATATTCCAATCCATTTACAATAATGTCACTTGACCTTGCAATTAATAGGATAACAACCATCTCAACCTTACTGTATCTAGAATAAAGGCATGATGGCAAAGCTACATCTTTGGCCCCTATGTGTATGTGTATTTGTGTAAAAACATCACTGCAACTTTCCCCGTCAGCCTTTATTTGTCTATATAAAATGCAAATTCTTTAGTGGATATGGTCGACCTATTTCAAGAGTAATTCTTTGCTTTTAAATGATGACACACCACTATTTTGCATAAACAGGCTCTCTGATACTGGTCTTAAGAGTTAAAACTGTTTTCCTTTTACTCTCTCTGTAAATAAGAGTTAACAGCTTCCAATTCTGTTTGCTTTTGTTTCTATCCTCTTTTTTCATATGGGCTCCATGCTGTTAGCTCCTTTATATGGCAACTACGGCATCAGTTAAATTTCCTCTTTGCTCAACCTATTTTCTGTTATAGTTACAAATATTTCAAAGGACAGTTTTTATTCTTTCAGTCTCTGTACTTTTCATTATGACCTTAACATCTTTGTGCTTCAGAACTGGACAGTTAGGTCTGATCACTAGTTCGTCCCTTTCAAAGAAGGTTTTGGGAATATGTAGCTGTTCTATATTTCTGCCGTTCACCTGTGCTTTTACTGCCTGTAGCTGGGGTGGATGAGTGATCATAAATGGTGTGGAAAGAGGCAAAGGATATAGGTAAAAAGTACAGTAATGAGGAAGTAAATGTAACATGTCCTCTTTTGATACCTGAAAATGTTTAAGGCATTTTCCAGATGTTCTTGGACTTGAGCTTCCAGAATTCCCCAGATAACATAATATAACTATATTTGCATAACAGGTTAACTGTGGCTTACTTAAACTTAATTACTGAAGTAGCCAAGTTGGATGGATTAAAACCAACCATCCATAATTTAGACTACTGCATTATAGGAACACAGGAACATTGATGCGAATGAAGGAGAGAAATGTTTCCTTAAGGTTTTCTAAATTTAATCTGACTCATTTTCAAAGGCGTACTCAGAATTGTTTTAGCTGTGGGTTGAAATATACTGTGTAAAGCCAAATCATAATTTGTTAGACAAACCAGCAACTTCTGACAAATTATGGTTAGTGGTCTCTGTTGTGCGATGGCTCAGTGGCTAAAAACGCTGAGCTTATCACTAGAAAGCTGACAGCCTGGGTTCAAGAGCTGAGCACCACACAGTGGGGTGAGCTCCCATTAGTTGCCCCAGCTCCTGCCAACCTAGCAGTTCAAAAGCATGCAAATTCAAATAGATAAATAGGTACCACTTTGGTGGAAGGTAATAGTGCTCCGTGAACCTCAGCATACAATCATGCTGGTTTCATGACTACCAAAGTGTCAACGCTAGCCTCCTCAACTAAGATAAGATATGAGCACCATCCCCTAGAGTCAGGCTCAACTGAATGGAGAAAACTTTTACCTTAGTGGCCTCTAAACCAAGATCTCAACTCTTATTATGAATAACAATGAATATTTGAACAAGTAAGGAATTGGGTACATACATTATCCTAAGCCATAATATGGTTTATTTTTTGGCTTGGTATGTTATGTGAACTAAACCATTATTTGTTGGTTAAAAATATGGTTTAAAAATCCTATCACACCCTGCATGCTGGCTTGGAAATTCTGAAAATTGAAGTTCATACATCTTAAAGTTGCTAAGATTGAAAAACACTGTTTTAAAGGGGAAAATACTGTATATCTTAAAAAAAACAACAACCCATGATTAGTACAGATCTAATTTGCTTTTGCATGGGACATGCATTAAATCTCAAGGCTTCTTTGAGATCTCATCTCTCCCTTATTGCTGGGCTGGAGATTTCTTTCCTGCTCTGCCACGTGCTTTTCTTAAGAGTGCCAACATCGTGCAATAAACCGAGTGCTAGTTACTAGTGAGTGGCTATAAATGGCTAATTAAGCAGTTTGGACTGATGACTCACCACTTGTACAGGCCTGATCTAGGAAATTGTAGGTCTTGTTAGTTAGATATTCTTAGAATGCTTCTAAAGAGGTGTATATATTTTCATTTGTATAGGTTACTTTCTGCTGTGGAAAATATTGTGACTTTGGAAAAGATGCCTGCTGCTTTCTCACAGTTTGAACCATGTGCGGGTGGCTTTACAAATAGTGACAGGACTTTACAACTCATGCCTGGTAAGAAACTCTTCAAACCATTCCATGAGAGTGTTGAAAATATATGAATGCTTTAAAAAGGAACATGTTGGGAAAGGAAATTTGGACTTGCAAGCTTGTGCATGTAATTAGTAATCAGCTGAGTTTGAAGCAAAGGCTGATTGTGCCTAAGTATTTAGATTATGGTGGGGAAGAAAGCTGGAAAAAGAACAGCATGCTCTTTATTCATATTAACAGGGGAAGCTGGATCATTCATTATATAATGGACTCTATGTGAATAAAGACACATTAAATGAAAAGACCAAATTCACTTCTATTTTTTAAGTGCTTCCAAATTAATATGCAAAAGAACATGAGGAGGAAGGCATTTTCAAGGTGGGAGAAGGCTGCTGCCAGAAAGGAACAGGCTAAACCTTCCCCTTCTGATGCTACTGATGAGCTGCAGTGGCGCAGTGGTTAGAGTGCAGTACTGCAGGCTACTTCTGCTGACTGCCAGCTGCTTGCAATTTGGCAGTTCGAATCTCACCAGGCTCAAGGTTGACTCAGACTTCCTTCCTTCCCATGTGGGTAAAATGAGGACCCAGATTGTTGGGGGCAATATGCTGGCTCTGTAAACTGCTTAAAGAGGGCTGTAAAGCACTGTAAAGTGGTATATAAGTCTAAGTGCTATTGCTATTGCTACTGCCCCTCTTTCAATTGAACCATTTCTACTCCATTTGATATTTCATTTAACAAAAGTTATTTTTTACTACCAGATACTTCAAAAAGAAAAAAAAATCTAAAGAGATAGAGATATTTTCAAAAAGTTGAAAACAATAGTAAATAAGTGTACAGTCCAGGAATAGGAACTCAGTGGCCCTACAGATGTTATTAAACTAGAACTCCCATTGTTTCTTATCATTGACCATTCACAGAACAATAAAAATATTGAGATGGCAACTATTGCTGAACTATCATATCCCCACCTCTTTTAGCATGCATCATGAAAGACATAAAAGAAGCAGGGCTTCAACTGCAGGGCATGACTTCTATCTTGATTTTTAAAATTTTTCCTCCCCTGCCCACCCAAGAGATGCCACTCCGAGAGTTCTAGTTTGATATATCTTGAGGATCATCTCTCATTTCCTCCACTCCCTAGGTAGTATATCTAGTGAAAGTGCTTACTGTAATTTAGAGATGTAGCTTCAAAAAAAAGTGTGTATGTGCAATGACACCCAGTTTAGGTGATGGTCCATTCAATTGCTGGTGAGATTCCCAGACAATGTTCCTCATCTCAGGGCTCATAACCCAATGAGATTCACTGCTGAGGGGGAATTAAATAAATAGGAAGTTATCCTGTCTCCAGCATTTTTGCTATTACATTATTCTAGCTCCTTTTTGATTATTTTTTAATTATTAGCTAACTTTATAGTTTCAAAGAAAGATAAAATACAAAATAACAAAGATAAAAAGGATTTAAAAAGGGAGGGAGGGGATCAAAAGGGGAAAAAGTTAGAAAGTGAACAACAGCAACAACAGAACAGAAATTTGACTCCTGACTTTCTTCAATACAGATACAAATATATAATAATCTTTTACTCTCAAGAAAAACAACATACAAACTTAACCCCTTAAAAATACACAGCATGATAATCACTTATTCCAAATTTAAATATAGACCTTATACCATATACAGCATATATCATGCAATATATTTAACATATGTAATTATCAGATTCTAAAATCAAAACTTCATTTTTATCTTTCTCAAACAAGAAATTCAAAAGTGGTCTCCATATAGAAGCAAAGTTAGATAAACTTTTATCTTTCATCAAAGTAATCAGTTTTGCCATCTCTGCCAGTTCCATTAGTTTCACAATCCACTTTTTTTGGTGAAAATTTGTGTATAGTTCCACCACTGTGCACATCAAAGTCTTTCCAACATTGTCATATATAAAATGATTTCTTTCAATCTGCTTATCCATGATGCTTAAAAGAAAATCTTCTGGCTTCAATCCATTAGCTTGTTTCTGTCTTGGTTAATATGGTACTTCCGTATAGGAGGCTGGAAGCAATTGTCCTCACTTTTAAAAACAAAAAGAAATGCATGTAGTCAGGAGTATAAGAGCTATGGCACATTGCAGGTAAGAAAAAAAAATAAAGCAATTTTCACTTAAATATTAAATGGAACATTGTAGAACCGAAGTTCCATCAATAGAGCTGCCTGCATATAGATTTTCACCCTTGTGTTCTTGTTTGAATCGTTTGAAACGTCATCAGTGCTCCACAGACTTGAGGGGAAGATAAAAATAAATTGCAATCCCAACATAGGCTGTTCTGACTCAGTTTGGTTGTGCTAGTGAGAAGAGTGTTATTGATTATTGATCATAAACATGCGCGTCCATGTAAAAAGATTACTCAATACTTTACAGCCTTGCACAACACACTTTTTTGGATCAATGGTGTTGTGAAACTCGGTCAAGAGTAAAGAGGGTAACATTAGTTTAATCCCCCCAAACTCCCAATTTGTTCTGGATTACATGACTCTTCATGGTATGTGAACATTAACCCATTGAAAATTGTTGACATTTCCCAAGCTAACCAATCAGTCCACCAAAAAAACCAAAAAAACAGCAGTAAACTGTTGTAAATCCCCCCAAAGTTAGAGATACAGACCAGTTAAAAATCAAGACTCTCCATTATGGAAGTCATGTGGCAGAGGCCTTGTTATACATATTTCTTTTGCTTTGCCAATATGTAATTTTTTTTGTTTAAAAAAAGTTCTTCAGTTCAATTGACAATGGAATTGGCAACTAAATGCAACTGATCTGTGACCTGCAGTTTAAGGTTTTTAAAAGTGTAGCTATAGAAGGGCTAAAGAGAAGGGTATCTCACTGTTTCATAACACTAGGCGGGAAATACTGGCATTTAATTTTATTTATCAAATTTATACACTGTCCATCTCACTGTATAAGTGACTCTGAGTGGCTTACAAATAAAAAGACCATAAAAATCCTTACAAACAATGTACAAAGTGCAGAGAGCATCCTCAAGGCACCAACCCCGATAGGACTGCCCACCACTTTTAGGTCCTCACGATAGTCTTAAACACTCTTTTGGAAGGCCAGAAAAGTGAGGACCAGCCTCACCTTGGGCAAGATGTTCTTCAGCAGGGGTGTCAAACTTGCGATGACACATCGTCACGTGACGTCTCACAACTTTTTCCCCCTTCACTAAATCGAGGGCAGGCGTGACACCCCTGTTCTACATGGAGGGAGCAACAGTACTTCTATATCTCTCCCCCCCCCCCAATTATTTTCTTAATAAACCTGAAAAGGTTTCCATTGGAGAAATGGTATTAGAACCAGTCTTTTTTTCCAGTACTGGGACCTTGCTTGATTTACAGTACTTCCTACCTGTAACTGCTATTGAACAGGAAAACAGTAGGCAATCTAATCAAGAATGCTTTCTATGTGGCACCTAACTGTGTTCCCATTCTCTTGCCTTTGAAGTAGCTGCTACATTTCCAGGAAATAAATAACCTAGTTTGTATTCAGTAGTGGGAAGGAAGCATATTATGAATGTCAGGGAGCTCTTTGCTTTAATCACAAGGAATCTGCTAGTGTCAGCAGGTTTTTTTTTCTGCCAAAAACCCTCATGATTCTGTCAGAAAGTAACTTAAAAAGCGGGTGAGTAAGGAAAACCTTCTCCCATCCAATACAAATCTACTAAGAGAAGGAAAAGATGTGGTAGGAAGAAGTTTAATGTTGAAGTGTGACATTTTCAAACTACTCTTTGAACATTTCCATTTCTTACACGTTTAGCTTCCTTCAGGATGCTAGCAAGTCATACTGATGTTGTCATCTCTCCATGAGTAGCTATTTCTCTGTTTGTTTCCAAGACAAATTATGCATCAATATTTTAATACAGTAGCATTTTTCTATCCAAGTGTTCCTAGTATAATCACTAAGCTAAATTCCCATGTCTTTAGGGAGTGCCTTGGCAGGCAGGCAGTTTTATCAGCTATAAACCTTATTGTGTATTTGTAGCATAAATATTTTCTGAAGGCCAAACTAGAAATCACCACACACACCCTTTTGTTCTTTTCTCTGAAGGCATTTTTACTATATGAGCTCTAGTGACGGTGTATAAACTTGGGTCATTTAATTTTATTTATTCTGGCCCAGCCTCACTAATAGGCAGAGGGTGCCTAGGTCTCAGGCTGCAGAAGCTAGTAAAGGCAAGCTTTTACCCTCTTTCAATCCCCAGCTAGACTAGGTCTTCTAAACATTAGGGTATTGTTTCAGGCATAGTGGTACCTTGGTACTCAACTGCTTTGAAACTCATTGAAAAAGGAGAGATTCAACCTTGAAATAACGATAAATTTTCTGACAGTGAGAGCAATCAACCAATGGAACAACTTGCCTTGAGAAGTTGTGGGAGCTTCATCACTGGAAGCTTTCAAGAAGAGACTAGACTGCCATTTGTCAGAAATGGTGTAGGGTCTCCTGCTTGGGTGGGGAGGTTTGACTAGATGACCTACAAGTTCCCTTCCAACTCTGTTAATCTGAATTTGGTACTGAATGCATTTTGATGTGAAAATTTTGTCCTGGTACTCATCCTTTGTTTAGTACTCAACACACAAGCTAGAACTTGCCAGTGTCGGCTGCCTTGTGACTCATTATATTATTGATTATGGAAAAAGATTGTTTGGTATTCATTGTTTTTGGTACACCCTCTGGAATTAGTTAACAATGAGTATCATAAAGATACTCATAACAATGAGTATCATAAAGAAAAATAGTCCAATGGAGAAATACATTTCAACCAATGGTGAAATCTGATTTTTTTCACCACTGGTTCTATGGGCGTGGCTGGTGGGGGGGTCATGTGACTTAGTGGGCATGGCCAATTCAATGTCACTCACGACAAGGTCGGGCGGTGGCACCTTGCTGTGAGTGATGTCAAGTTGGCCACGCCTACCAGTCACATAACCGATGCTGTAGAGAAGGTAATGCTGACTGCCTGCCGAATGGAGGCAAAAGGTTAGTTGGAAAAAAAGAGAAGGCAAAAAGGTGGTGGCTTGAGGTTTCTGGCGCCGCTTTTTGCCGGTGCGAACGGCCTGCAGCCACCACCTCTTTGCCGGCCGGAATGGAGCTGGGAGTGGTAGCTGGAGGCTTCTGGCAGCTCTTTTTGCTAGCGCAAAAGGCCTGCAGCCGCCGTCTTTGCTGGCCAGAATGGATCCGGGAATGGTGGCTGGAGGTTTCTCGTGCTGGCAAACAGGTGGTGGCTGGAGGCTTCTGGCACCGCTTTTTGCCGGAGCGAAGGGCCTGCAGCCGCTGTCTCTTTGCCGGCCGGAACAGAGCTGGGAGTGACGGCTGGAGGCTTCTCGCGCTGGCAAAGATGGAGGCTGGAGGTTTCTGGCACAGCTTTTTGCCGGCGCGAAGGGCCTATAGCCGCCGGTTCTTTGCCAGCCATAAGGGAGCCGGGAGTGGTAGCTGGAGGCTTCTCGCACCGGCAAAGAGGTGATGGCTGGAGGTTTCTGGTGCCGCTTTTTGCTGGTGTGAAGGGCCTGCAGCTGCCGTCTCTTTGCCAGCCAGAACCAAGCTGGGAGCCACTGCAGCCTGTCCCTTTATGATTCTCCTCCTCCCATGCGGCAGCAGCAGCAGCCGGAGGCAGGCAAGCTCCGGGGATAGGCTGTGGCAGCTGCCTTCCGAGCAGACAGGGCCACCCTCAGTAGTGACCTGGCCCCTGCTTAGGTGCCACGAAGCTCACCATTGGGGTCAGCGGGCTGGATCACTGCACTGCAAAGGAGAGGCCGGCACGAGGGAACTATGTGGAGCAGGGAAAAAGGAAAAGACCCCTTCCCTCATGCCGGCCGCTCCATTGCCCACTTTGCCATTGCAGCCCCACGCCATGGAGCTTTCACCCCCCACCCCCGATATGCCCTCGCTTTCCCCCAATTCTCCAAGCATTTCTTTGCCTACCTTATTTCCAGCTCCATCGCGTTTCTCCTTGAAATTCACTCAATCAATT
>JANHFL010001960.1:412071-446175 GCA_032468155.1 Oxyrhabdium leporinum | reverse complement strand
ACTGGGATCAGGGATATCCATGTTCACATCCCTACCCAAGATGGAGGTAACCAGGTGACCTTGGACTATTTAATAGCATATCTATGAAATAATGGATCATAGGAATAAAATTAGAAGAGATCCTCATTCATATACATTACCTTGAGTTCCAAGAAGGAAAGTAGGATAGGAAAATGTAACATTAATTGCAGTTCATGTTGTCTTCATTATACTAAACATTTCCTACCACCATACAACACTAATTTCTATTCAACACTATGCTTATCTTGATCACAAGGAAGCACATTAATCTACCCAGACAGGATACACTCGGACATATAAAATCTTATAGAAGATAATATATGCAGCTCCGAGTTGAACTGTGGGGTGCTTGGTGTTATCTAGTGGGATAACAAAAGGTCTGTATGCAAAGAATTCCACAAAGTTATTGTTTTCATCGCCAAGGTCTCTGGGCTCTGACAAAGTTCAGCACCAAGCACCACAAAGAAAATCTTGTCTAAGAGCACTATGACAATCCATCAGTTTCTTAGCTTTAGGGCCAGTAATTTGAGTGTTCCTTAAGAAAAAGCAAGAAGAAAGCAGATTACAAGGCTAGTGATGAACCATCTAGCATCTGCTAGATTTCTGGTTCTTCTTACTGCTTTTAAACAAAAATGCATGCCAAGAATCAATTTAACACATTATTAAGCTCTGTCCTCATACTCAAAATAGGCTGATATTGCAGCATCCCTTTGGTCACACAATTGGTGGAAGCAACATTTTTAATAGTAAAGAATAAAATGTGTAAATCCCAGCCAGCCAATCAGGCTTTTATCGATTTTGTTAAAGTATTAGCCCCATCTGCTGACAATTAATGAAACAACCATGTAGTAAACTGCTAATTATTTAGAAACCAGTAGAAAGATAGGAACCGGGATTGAAAATAAACACTCACTTCACACAACTAATCTTGGGGGGTGGGGGGTGTTTAAAAAAAAGAAAAGAGCCAAATAGAGGATCAACAATTCTGTAGCTTTAAATAAAAGATCCTGCATTCTGTTAATATGGAAAAATAAATTTTATCTTTTTGGACTCAAGATTAGCTAAAAGTGACAGTGTGCTGGACGAGTAAAAAGGAGATAAATTTCACTGCGAATTTATCAGGAAACCATGCTAGTCTATGGTAGCTAAAAATCACAAGAAGTCTAGTAGCACCTTTTCAGACATAATTTTTTTATTAAGGCATATGCTATATCACATGCATGTAGTGATCTAAACTGATCTAGGATTTAAACTGTAATGGAGAAAGGAGGGGAAAGGGAGCAGGTTGAGTGAGACACAATGTAAATACCTTATCAATTAATAGTTGGAGCGCATTAAAAAACCATTGTGTTTGTTGGAATTATTCCATGCAAGTGACTTCAGCAACCTCTTGCTCACTTGGGTTATTAAAGTTTGATTTTCTAAAATAGTTATTGAGATCTGTGATGGAGTCTCCTGGGAGATTTACATGCCTCTGTCCTTGTTTTGAGTCCTGATGTTATGCTTGGATCCATTAATTCTTTTGTGCAGAGGTTGGTCTGTTTGTCCTACATATTGCTCACATATAGTTAAGGAAAGCTTATGCTTTTAGTAAAAATTGCTAATCTGAAAGGTGTTATAAGACTATTTCTGATGTAAAAGGGAAGACAATGACAAACATGAGAAAAATGATCATGAATAAAAATATTTCATTAACAGCAAAGATCCAAACAATTGCAGGATTGGGCTGACTGTGCGATCAACCATAATAATATGTATTATACTTATATGTTGCCTGACAATCAGTGATCCTGAGTGGCTCATAATAATCAAAAGTGTTACAATAAAATCAATAAAACATAACAATTAAATATAAGGACATATTCTGGAAGCCTCTGGGAAAATAAAATGAATAGGTTATGCCATTTGTACTAGGAAGGGTGGATGGATGGTGGATAGATGTAACTAGTCAGCCTGTTACTGTATATAAATAAATATAACCTTGACATTCATTGATTTATTAACCCGCAATGCAAATATCAGTGAATGTTTAATAATTAACATCTAATATGTCATAAATCCTTTGAGAAGAATAGAAGGATCACACCTTGTTATAAGATCTCTTTAACAACATACTACTATAAACTTTTTCCAAGTTGTTGCCATTCAGATACAGTAAAATTACAGAATATAAAACTCAGCACTTCTGGACAGTACTAGATTGGGAAGTTTCCACTACCCAAGTGTATTCAGTGTATTCAGAATTGCCGTATCAAGGAACATAAGATTCTACATTCCCTTATTGTAACAGTCTTCTATTTTTTTTTGCCTGCACCATCATTTGAAAATAAGTGTTTTCATTATTCAGCTCTGCTTTACGAAATCAACTTTAGTAGAGCATCAGTCAGGTGGTTACTTTAATTAGTTCCATCCCCAAAGCAGTCACTCCGTGGTCTATTTCGGTTGGGACATCAGTAACAGAAGTACAGTGTCTTATGACTCACACTGAAGTTCTACTCATCTCCATACAGTCGCAAACATCCAAATCTGTGGATTACAGCAAGTCTCCAATATTCTTCCATATCCTTCACTTCGGGGGGATTGCCTTACGGTATTTCTCAGAGAGTCAATCTATTCAATTTCAAACATATATGAATTCTCCTGCTTATAAACAGCATTCTCAATCCATGGTGAACAAAGAAAAATCCAGTTGAATAACAGCAAAAATTGTGCTGCAATATTTTGGCTAAACCAAGTATGGAATTGTGCAGGTCTCTTGCATGCATAGTTACTTAGCAACCATAAGCAACTTCCAGAAACATGAAAAAAAACCCTCCATTTTCCATTGTTTGCCATCATCTCCCCCCCAAAAGTATTTAATACTGTTACTTCTAATAGCAAACCAGGTATGGGGGAAGTGGGTTTGCAAAAAAATATAATTCCAAAATGCGTGGTTTTGATCTGAATACTTCTAATTTTGTGATGAAAACAAAAGATATTCACTTGGAATAGAGCATCTGCAGACCCTATGGCTCTATGAAGATCATAATAAATGTAAATACCATCTCTATCTACATTGGGTATCTAGGATCCTGTTCGATTTGATACAGCCAATCAGAAGCAGCTTAATAACTCCAGAAATAGAGGACAAATCTCCATGTTTGAAGGACAGAGGTATGTCCACAAAAATTCTAATTTCAGCTTGGCAATGTCTCAGTAATCATTATCTTCATAACATAGCCTTTCTCTCATCCACAATCCTGGAATTTTCTGATCTGATCAGGACTGAAAATGGTGCTTTTCATCTTCGGCTAATACAAACCTTGCTTCAAAGTGTGGTTCTTCAGCAGCTACCAAAGTGACAGTGGAGAAGGGACTGGAATTTGCACAGTTCCTATTGATGCTTTCAGCAGGTTGTAAAGCTTCAAGTAACCTGCTTTTCAGATAGAGCCTTTTTTCTGTACAGGTTGACTGATGTAGGGGAAAATGCACCATTTGGCAAACACGTCATTCACAATGTACTTTTGCTTCACAACAATTCATGTTCTGCCATGTAAGTTGTTGGTAGCAAATCTACATGACTGAGCAGCCTGCCTGCCTGTCAGCCCTCCAGTGCCTGATGTATGGGCGTAAGGTGGCTCGGATGATACAGGTGATCACAAGTTGGGAACCCAGAGGTGTAGGATGTTGGAGACTGCAGCTGATTCAAGGGAGTTCCTGCTAAAGCAGGAGGAGGAGGAGCAGGAGTCTTCACCCACTCCATAGATCAGCTTCTGACACATGGCTAAACTTATTACTCTGCTTTCTGTCAACATCTGCTTCCTTTCCTAGACCCAGCCCTATACCACTTTAGAAACATCAACTGATGATGGCTTTTCCCACTGGCATGAATGAATCACTGAAGCTAACAGTGTACTGTTAGCCCAGCACCCTTCACCAGCCTTGTTAATGAGGCAGATTGGAGATCTGATATGTGGACTGAGAACATGTACAGCAACATACTTTATATCTCACCTATGTGGAAGTATACAAGCCCCCAGATGTCTTACTAGATTGTTTCTATGCATTCTGGAGTCTATAAATCCCATTGTTCATGCTTACATTCCTGGTAGTCATAGTTTAGCAATACCTAATATGCCTTAAGTTGTTTCTTTCTGTTATTTAGAAGATATTGCTAATCTTAGGCTAATTTATGAGGAGGCACTTTTCTTGGCTTGACTAACTTGTTTTGGTGTGTACAAAGGTATCTGCAAGGGTAAAGCTCTTTTACAAAGCTTAGGTCACCTGAAGCTCTGAATGCATGGAGAATTTCATTCAGTGAATGCTATAAAAATTTCTTTTATGTGTTTATTATCTCTCTGAAGGCAGTGGAATGTTCATGTGTATAACTGCTAGGAGGTGAGGTGCCATCAGAGACAGGGCTAATGTGTCAGTGAATGGCATCTCCAACCCTTGGAGATACTTTCCCCTAGACACAGATAATCACTTCTGAGGAAGCCTTGAACTGTCAAGAGAAATAGAATCTGAGAGTTCCAGGCTCTAGAATTGATTATTTATGGTACCAATCTGGTTATTATATTACAATTTGTCAAAGAATTGAAGGAGCACTTTATAGTTTCTGTTGCAAATCTCCAATATGAAAACATCCAATATTCTAAATTGACGCAACACATTATTTGTTTTATTCTGGAATTCTATTATTCTTAGCACCAGTTCAATTATAGTATTGGAAAAACATTTCCTTGGGATGTACAAATGCTTCAGGAGGGACTTTCCCTAGTTTCTTGGGCTGTAAAGGCAACAGGAGAGAAACATACTTTCAGACTTCTGATAGGTTTAATTCTGTTAATGTAACCTTACAATAAGTTAGAATTAGTTCATCTGGGCATGCTTCCAATCTGGGCAAGACTGGCAAGATCAAGGATACCTTGTGAGATGTTTGCCATGCTCACAATCCTTTTGTGGGCTAAGCTGCATCTTAACTTGCCCCTAATCTTAAACTGCCTATTCCCTTCACTGTTGCTCTTCCTCTGTCTCCCAGGGTCATTCTCACATGCCATTATATCACCAGATTTCTAAACTCTTCTTTCCTTCCACATTGCCAAGAATCTTGGAATTAATTCAGCCTTGTATACATACACACTTAGTAGCTTCGGTTATTCTAATACTTCTTTGTGATACTCTAAGACTATGTACACACTTTAAATATACAGCAGTGTATATTTGTATTTTTGCTCCCAAACAATTTTGTATCTGTAGTCTGAAAAAGAACATTGAGATTTTATATTACAAAGATTCTTACTCATAATTTATTCCCAAATCAAGGAAAAAGTGAAATCTGTAAGAAATGTTAAAATGGATTTGTAGCAGTTCTCTAAATCTGTTTGTTCAGAAGTATATCTAAACAGTGTAGGGGTCCCTGCACAGGATTGCAGTCACATAATGCATTTCTATGCTTATTTAAACTGAATTCCACAAAATTCAATGGGACCAGCTACTTTTTTTAAGATCATGTGACTAAGTTAATTGGCAATAACTGACCTTGGCTGATTTAAAAAAAACATGGTAAGATCTGGTTATACTTAAATGAAAGACCACCAGGGATTTGATCTTGACTAGTAAGTAAAAAAGAAATGGAAAAACCTCTTGAGAAAAAATAATAGCTATCCATTTCCATATTATTGTGAAGGAAACTATCAGGGCATCCATGAATGTGATTAGAGTCAAGCTGGAAAGAAATTTTATTTTCTAATCTATGGAAGAAACATCAGAGAAACATATACTGGTATATGCCCAGTATAGGGAAAAGAAGCTGAATTATTATTCTCACATAAATATGTGGCACTGATTCACTCATAATCTTATCCCACACATCTCTATCTGAGTCAACCTCTAAGGGCAAAAGGGAAGCATCTTAGTAAAGACAGAAGAGGATCCGAAGAGGATAATGATTCTGCAACGACTGTTCCTGCCCAGTGATTCACGAAAAATGATGCTCATGGTAAGGATATAAAAATAGACACAACTGAAGCATAAACCTCTTGGAAGGAATAGAAGAAATCTGGTATTCATACTTAAAGGAAAATATTTATCACTGCAGTGGAAAGCTCTACAATTTTAAATGTCACTTGGGTTCTTCAAATAAAAGGGCAAGAGTGCACGAAAGAACTAGGAAAGGAAGTAAAGGGTTTGTTCACAAGGATGAGTCTTTCTCTGAGTTAAGGAAAGTCAAAGAAGAGAAGGGCCTGTTTTTCCATCTTGGGGGAGAGAAGTTTGAACCATGAAATAACACAAAAACAAGTCTTATTTTTAAATATATATACTAAGAAATCAATATTAGTCTATCATCAGCTAATATATGTTGATTGTCATTGATGGTATTTACAAAGCTAATCAAAACTATGAATGCTATTTAAGAGTCAAAATTATTATCAATTTACAGTTACTGACCTGGATCAAAATGCACAGGCTTTTATTCTATTACAATTACATTTGTTTCTCTTTATCAAGTTGATGTAGTATATCACATGAATATAAGAAATCACAATAGCAAATATTTCCAAATGTAATGTATTAAGGCAACAACATTCTTCTTAGTGGTATCTACTACTTTTGTGAATTTCAATAAAATCTGTATTCTTCCATGGTCAGGTGGGGGTGCTAGAGACAACGGTTTAATTGGCCATTTTAATTGGGAAGAACTGCAGGTGTATTATCCTAGATTCTTTCAGACTTCAAAATGGCACACTGTTTGCTTATTGTCTGTCATTCCGTGAAGTTGCTTATGTACCAATCTCTATTATCATGTTCTGCATCGTGTGTGTGTGTGTGTGTGTGTGTGTATGTATGTATACATATATATATATATATATATATATTGATTTGATTCAAGTTATAGATCTGATCCCTTGTATTCTTATGTTTGGTTCAACTGTCATATCATGCAGACCTTCATACATTACAGAAAATGAATGGATTAAAAAGGTGGTATTCTTTCTTCATGGAAGCAAGGCTAGTAACATTTAGTTGCAGGATGGCAAAATAAGGTTGCTATCTTAGGTCAGAATCCTAAATGCATACACTTAAGAGTAAATCTTTCCCAAGTAACTTAGTTGAAGAATGACTAATAATTTATAGTTCCCAGCTAACCCGCTGAGAATGTAGTGAAAAAGAACTCCCATTTTTTTTCCAAATTTTTTGTTTTTTTATATAACATATAAAAATTCAATTTCAATTAAACAGTGTGTTCTCTGTGTGCAATTATTTTTAGGAAATCATAGTCACCTGGCAGGGGAGATACCTTGATCACGAAGAATTCTGAGATGTCTGCCCCATGTGCTATTTTCTTCAGCTTTTCTTCTAAATTATCTATTGCATCCTGAGTGTGCCAACATATGAATATACCTCCTAACTGGCTGGAATGCAAATAATGTTGCTGTAGAAGGTAGGATCTACATTAGATATCCAAGTTTTCATAGAAGAGTATGAGTGTGCTTGGGGATTTTGGTTGTATTTCTGGCATACAAGCAAAAAAGTACTAAAACTAGCTAATATTGACCTGTGTGTAAGGTGGCATAATTAAAGCTAGTAGCCTAGCATAGTCTTTCTTACCAAAGATATTGTTAAGAAACATTTTGTGAAGGTCTTAGCTAACAACAACCATGATTGCTTGTGGAGATCAGTTTCTTTGGGCTCAGTTGGTGACAATCATAGCATATGGAGCATTGTAATTTAGAATGCAAGAAGAGTAAAGAGCATGAATTACTAATGAAAATTAAAGTCAGTAAAGCAGCATCTATGGAACTAAAAGGAAGCAGAGGGATAAATAAAAATAAAAGTGATCTGATTTTTTGGAGTGGAATGGGAAGTGAAAGTGTAGGTTTAATCGTGAATGAAAAAGTTAAAATATATGTTAGAATGGATTTGTATTATCAAGGTTGTTGTGAGTGAGCATGAAAAAGGAACCCAGAGGCTGGTGACAACTGCATTTTATGCTCCAGTGAATGCTGATAATGGAAGAATCAGAGACGACTTTTGGGAAAAATTGTGCAACATTCTAAATGAATGTGAGCCAGCAGTAAAATTATTCCAGTAGGTGACATGAATGGATAGAGGAGAATGAGATGAGAGAATACAGAAAAAGTAATTGAGCCATCCAGAGACATAAGAATAAATGAATGGCTGATGAGTTCCTGTTTAGAAAAAGATGTGTTTATTCCAAAAACAGGGTTTCGGAGTAAATTTATTCATATATATATATATACACAAAACAAAGAATTAGGTTTATTTGAATGTAGAAGCATGATTGATTTGATTGCTTTTGATGAAAGATTAAAAGGATTAATGAAGGATGCAGGGAAAATGAGAGGTCCTGAAAATAGATGAATCTTGGGAGAAAATGGACATGGAAAAAAAGGAAAGAAGCAAAGAAGCAAAAAGTAGAACAACTGCAAAAAAAATAGTATACCTATGAGAAAAATGGAATATGGTTCTAAGGAAACAGGACATGGAAACTGCTTAGAGTGAAAATATCATTTATTTGCTTATTCAATAAAATATATATGGCCATTTACTCCCACTGACTCTGGGCAGCTTACAGAAATAAAGTCCTAAATAACAAACTCAATAACTCGCACGTTTCTGGCGACAACAATCAAACAAACCACTTGATGGGGTCAGTATCTCTCTGAGGTCCCCAGGCAAAACCTTGTGTTCAGGATCTTTTGGAAGAATATCAAGGTCTTATCTCTTATCATCTAAGAGATGATATTCCACCATGGAGAAGGCCTTTCTTCTACTTAAGACAAGGAACCCATAACATACTCTGCCTTCCCATTCTGGTAGATTGCCACAGAGGTTACATGGCATTAGTCTAGCAAGAATATAATAAAGGACACTTAGTGGAATGATGAAATGAAAGAGGCTGTAGTAGAACAATGCATTTAAGAGAACAATTGTTGCAGCATTTAAGGATAATACAAATATTGAGAGCGGAAGGAACAGTTTAAGATGAAAAGAAAAACAGAAAATGCATTCATTTTGAAGCAAGTAAAAACTGTTTGAAAATGGCTAGAAATCAGCTAAACAAAAGAGCCCAGCAGAGTCAATAAAATTAAATATAAAAGTGATGAAATGCATGACTGCATTTTAATTTTTGACAATAAATAAAAATCATGTAACGAAGTCATGAAATAACGAAATGGAATGCTACAAGAAATACTTTCCAGATTTGTATGGGGATAATAGTGATGTATCAAAGAATAGAACAGAAATACCTGCCATAAATGTTCACACTGCAAAAAAAAAGAATCATAGTCATAAATGTTTTGATATCTTTGATAAATGGGAAGGCTGCACATGTTGATAATGCAACTGGGACAATATGAATGTGGTTTGTTCATGGAGTGGCTGAACAGCTTTTTTAATGCAGGTGTGAAAGCTGCGGCTGTACATGACAACAGGAAGTAGGTTGTTATCATTTTCCTTTATAACTGGAAAGATATCAGCAGCAACTGACAGCCAAAACTAGGGCAGTTAAATGTGCCTGGGATGTTGTGTGTCAAAATTCAGATGGAAAGCATGGATGTATAATTGTTAGGCTCTGAGGAGTGCAAGAACAGTCTGCAACCAAGTTCGAAGTGTTTTCATATAGCAGGTGAAAATTCAAAATAATAAAAATTGCCTCTGGGAAACCCTGGAAGGTGGGCTTTACCCCTCTCTCTTTCACACCCAAACACCCACACCTTTCCACACATATAATCAACATGTGACAGAAAGGATTCAGGAGTTGAAAATGAGCACATTGAGGGATTTTAACGAATTATTCAGAAATGGATTAATGTGGGGGGGGAAAGCATTTTGTATGTTTGCCGATTTGGAAAAAAACAGGATAAAATTAATTATGACAGATTCTGAGTAATTTAGAGTTGAAGGTTAGATATTGTAGGTGAGAAAAACAATGCATGAAGAAATACAGCATATGTGGATAATAAATTGGTTAAGAGTAATGTATGATGCACTTGTGATGGTGCTAGATGTATGTTGATTGGGAATGTGAAGGTATGCATGATTTTGTGTCAGTGGTATTGGGTTTATTGACCAGGCCACATTATTTGCAGCGAACTTTGAAGAGACTACATACTGCAGTGAGGCATTTCAACTAAAAATTAATGTATCAGTGTAGCTGTGTTTGCCAGAGAAAATAAATTGCAAGTTATATATAAGAAGTGAAAAATCAGGAGCAGGTGGAAGAATATGTTTCATTGGTATTGCACTAACTAAACATTGGAAAATGGGTGGAAAAAAATGAAGATGTACAATTACTGTAGAAATATAGTGGATATATCTGATCTGTTGCAAAAAATGAATTTGAAAGAAAATTGCTGCATAAAAGGCATAATTGTGTCTCTATATTATATAGAAGTGAGAGTTGGATACAACAGGAAAACCCAATTAAATGGTGCCTGGGCTACTTAAGAGGTATATATGATAAAATAAAGGGTAAAACAAAAGTGAATGGATACTGAATGATTGTGGCTTGTATACAGTAGAAGTACTTTGAGATTTGCTTGTATCAATCAGTGGAAATTGAATTGTATAACCAATATATGAGTGAAGAAAGAGTTGATGACATTTTCAAAAAGAGAGAAAAGGCTAAAGAACAAAAGGCAATGAAGAAAGCAGTGTATGGATACTGTGGAAGTAAGGCTACGGGAAGTTGCTTTTGTCAGAATGATCTGTTGAACAGATAAGACCAGCTCTTTCAGAGATCCAACCTTATTCAGGGCCATGGTCATGCCATTTCAAATACAGAAGCTTCTAGACAAAGAGCAACTCATTTGTTAGAATTCAATTTCAACTGTTTCATCCTGTCTAGTCCCTCATTGCCAATATAGTAGATGTTGGGTAAGAAATTCTAATGGATCTTCTGTCTATGGAGATTCTCAGTCATCCAGGTCATGGTTGTCCCAAAAGTGCTTTTTCAAGAGGCAACTGGACTTTGTTTTTTCTTTGAAGACGTTTCGCTTCTCATCTAAGAAGCTTGAAAAAGCACCTTTGAGATAATAAATCTTCTATTTGTCTCAGTGAAAAACAAAGGTACTTAACATGTTAAGTCCTCAGTTGAATAATTCTAATGGCTACCTTTGTCTTGCCTGCACCAAACACATACAGTCTGTCACTGTTGAGTCTCTGTTCGACATGGCTCCATATTTGATACAACCTCATCTGTTACGTATGTTTTCCAGCATCTGCAAAATAGCCTTGGGCAATGGAGCAAAAGTGAAAGTGGGCATTGGTAAGGAAGGAAAGAAAGATAAAACCTTCTCGTCATCATAGCCTGTTTCAGGGGATTGTAGCATGGAGCCCAGAGAACTGTGGAACCTTATGAACAGAGTGGTAATAGTAAAACAGGCTCCAGGCAAGCAATGATATCAAAGAGGCATTGTCCCACTCCTGAGAAAGCTCTTTCAACTACTTTGAACTGTTAGGATTTTCAGGTCAGCAACTGCTGCCCCGGTCTCCATTTGCTAATGGGTTGTCCAATAGGTCATTTTTTGGCTAGGATTTTACTGTAATGCAATTTTTGAATCCAATATTTTCTTTCTAAGTACATCATTATCTTTTAGTTCAGAATTCCTATGAGCATTCCTCATTTTGCAATGCTACTCTAGGCCATATATAGGGGTTGATTCCAAATTGGTGTGGGTCATTAAATGTCATAGATGAGTCCTGACTTTCACAGATACAATCTGGATGAAACCTGTTTATGGCAATATCATATGGTTTGCTCTTTAGCCTATGCCAATAGTGAGAACAATTCAAGCAGCTTTCTCAGGTTGCTGGCTTCCAGATGTATTGTTTTCAATTACCAAGATTCCTAGCAATATTAGTCAAAGGAAATGAACCCAGATGCCTAACTAGGGATTATGGAACTCAAGATTCAAATGTCTCAGCAATGCAAGGATGGGGATACCTTGTAAATGATCTTTAAGAAGCACTGTATGAAGAGTTGTCATTTTTAGAGATGTCATAAGGATATTGACAGACAAGTCAAAGTTTTTTAAGTTGCTCATGGGTCAACAAAGTCAACACAGAGATATTGTTCTGCATTTCATACATTCTTGAAATCAATCTGGAAATAAGGCACAAATCTAAGGACTTGCTCAAAAGGAACATGCTGTAATTCTCTCTTGTTTTCAAATCTGCTTTTCCCATTTGTAATAGACGAACTGGGGCAGAGAAAAGGAATTTTATTATATGCCTTCCTCCAATTTCATCATGGCATAATGACAGAAATAAAATGTGTCCTGAAGAAACCTGAGGGCCATGCTGTACCAATTAGAATTTGAGATATGTTGCCTCAGGTTAGTATGTCACCCACTTCATTGCATCTTTGGAGGCTGTTTCTCAGGAAAGAAACTTAACTAAGCCACAGATGTAACCCATAAAAGCTTGCTCAATATGCTTGTTAGTTCTTAAGATACTAGAGGATTCTTGGCTGTTAAAAATAGTTATCCTTCTCATTACTCATTGACAATCCTACTCTATCCATTCATTGTTTTCCCTCCTTCCTCTCTCGCTGTCCCTGCAACAATTCTGGGTGAATCTGTGTTTTACTGTATGTGTGTAATAAATGTGTGTATAGTATCTGAAGCTGAAGAAATGAAATTTAAATCATCTGTGAACACTTATAAATCATCTATAAGCAAAAGCAAAATAATATCCAATTGCTTGTTTAAAATAAATATTTATTTTTCTAGATTTCTGTGTTACTTGATTGGATTACCATGATTTTAAGAGAAATATAAAGCATCTATTCTGCTTTGAAGATAATATAGATAAGTTACATTATAAAAATATGCACATTTATAACAATTTTTTTCATTCTAGATAATGAACTGGTTTATAATAGGAAGATGGAAAAAGCAAGCATCTTACATTTGGCTTTTGATTTTGCTTTAAGCAAAAACACTTTGTTATTGTGTTATTGTGTTATTTCCATGTATTAATTAGCAAATCCAAAATGTGACTAAGATATCATAGATTGGAGTGTATTTGTCTGCTTTTACTATCACAAAATTTTATTTTGTTATTTTTTTTACCAAGCAATAGATGTTATTGGGATTAAAAATTGCTCTAACTTCTTTTGCTTTTTTTACAATTTTATTAGCAAATCTCCTTGACCGTCCGCCCAGTTTGGTGGAGACAAATGAATTGTCTAGCAATCAGACTAAGTAGAAAGAAAGAATGGCAGATTTTTTTTCTGTGCCTGAGTCCAACTCTCAAGTGCCCTTTTGGACAAGCAGTTTGCACAGAAAGAATTGTACATGACTGTAGCTCAATATATTGTTTATCTATTTCAATGTTAACCCGATCCAATCGTTTTGAACTAATTGGAATATTGCTGAGAATTTGGCAAGGTCACTTTGACAAAATGCTTCCTGTGGCAAGCTAAGCTATCCATTCGACAGAAAGCAAACTGGGATCTGTTCACATCCTTTGGGATGTTCTCTTCAAAGTTTACCTTGACCTACTCCAAAAGTCTGGGCTTCCATCATTATTTTGCAAGAATGCAAGAATAGTGGACCCAAAATCTTTCTTGGAAATGTTGTTAGCGTGCCCCTGCTTTGCAGCATGCCTATTTCTAATAGCTGCCATTAGAATATTGCTGTTGCTGTAATGTAGGATGATTAGAACAGCATAAATTTTAAAGGATGACATTGATTCAACTTAAAATGAATTTTATTTTTTAAAGATATAACATTGGAACAATAATGGGTTTCTTATAATTAGATGTAGACTTCTCATTAAAGCAGGTAAATACCACATAGAAATGCCCTCTTACATAACATTAGGGGGAAAAATCTGTTTTATACACTATTCCTTCCTTCTTTTCTCTTCATTCACTGTTTTTCACATTTAAATGCCAACCACAATTTGTACTTTGCAGACAGATGCTCATGATCAGAAGACTCTATATCAGCTAATCCAGCTCACAGCTGGACCCATACTTACAAAAACATGCTCCCCTGCCCCCACCACCAGCTACTGCTCTGCTGAATACTCAAGGAATCTTAGCAAAAAATAGCAATCCTCTTGTTAAATTACTTGGCCTGATGAAGAGAACGAATGCTGTGGTATTCATATGAGTTAGTGGATCAGCTAATGGATATTCAATTGCAACCAGGGAATGTAGCTCCAAAAAAACACATATTAAAGTACGCATTAAAAGCTAAATATTCTATGCATGAACAACGTGGCACTCTTAAGCAAGTGCTGTGGAGTCCAGCAACCCCGTTAGAACCCTCTTGAGGAGTTTTTGCCATTGTTGTAGTGGCTGCCATTGCAATTCACTATTGTGCACAGAATTATAATGCAGATAGTTAAGGCATAGTTCTACTTAACTGATCTTAATTCTCTATCTGGGCCAGGTTGATCACTTCTGCAATACAGGGTCATTAGCAGA
Source organism: Oxyrhabdium leporinum (assembly GCA_032468155.1). Lineage (NCBI taxonomy): Eukaryota > Metazoa > Chordata > Lepidosauria > Squamata > Cyclocoridae > Oxyrhabdium > Oxyrhabdium leporinum. The sequence continues at coordinate 431,708 of JANHFL010001960.1, read as the reverse complement.
GAGACAATGCACAAGAATAGTCCATTTTTCTCAAGGCTATGATTTTTACAATTGTGACATATGGCTGTAAAAGGTATCAGAAAGGTGAATGAAGAAAAATGATGACTTTGAATTGTGCTGCTAAAGAAAATTGTTAAGAATACACTGGATTTGCAAGAAGTATTCTTAATTTGGCAATAAAATGCTAAATGAGAACCCTAATAAAGAAACTAAAACTGTTATTTCGGAGACTTAATGTAAAAGCAAGAATTACCGGAGATGACTCCGATGCTTGGAAAAATGAAAGTCAATTGAAAAACAGCTACAGTAAATACCATTGACGATATCAGTGTAAACTCCCAACTTCAAGAAGTTACTGACAGTACTGGCAAAATGATGTCTATCAGATCTCAAAGAGTCAAAAGAAACTCTGGACTTATTTGAAAATAATGAATAACATTGAGCAAGTTGAGCAGAGAAACAACACCAACATCAGTTTTGCAAAAGAGATTAGCTATGTTTCTTGTTGAAATTTGCAACTAGCAGAGGCTTCCCAAAGAATACAGTGGACCAGAGCCTCCAAAGTTTCTTCTGTTGTTGTTCATGGTAGTATTTCCTGGGAATTGCCCAGCTGCTGCTTATTCTAAGTCTTCTATAGCTAGCTTACTGGCAACAAACTTTTCTCTTAGAGGTCTCAGTTGTTTTGTTACAGCAGACCAGAGCTTTCCTATCAGTGTTTTGCATCTTTTCAGCTGAGCCTGTTTTTCCATCATTCTTTTCTTTGCAATTTTATGGCTTCGGATTTCTGCATGTAGTTTTTTTTTTCCTCTCACCCTCCCTTTGCTGCATTTAAGTTGTTCAAGAAATAATTAATATCCTTGATCAATAGAATATACATGTTATGATGACAATGATCAGTTATTGTTATTATACCAAATAGCTACATATCCCTCAAGTTCTGTTACGTTGCTTCATCATAATGATAAGTCACAGTAGCTCCTGAGAGAGATGAGCAAAGAATGCTGGAAGTGTACACCAAGAATACATACTTCTAGCAGAATTAGCCAAGGTGTGAAAGTCATTCCAGCTGCCTAGCTAAAACAAGCAGCACATACATCAGCCAGCAGCAATATAGGAAGACTCTGAAAACAACGATCATTTTATTTGCCAGGGCAAGGCATTTCGTTCTCAGCACGAAAAGGCTACAAACTACAAACTACTCCATGGTGGCGCAGTGGTTAGAATGCAGTATTGCAGGCTAATTCTGCCAACTGCCAGGAGTTCAATCCTGACCAGCTCAAGGTTGACTCAACCTTCCGTCCCACTGAGGTTGATAAAGGACTCAGATTATTGGGTGCAATATGTTGGCTCTGTAAAACTCTTAGAGAAGACTGTAAAGCACTATAAAGTGGTTATAAATATTATTACTATTGCTATAGCTACTCCTATATTTTACCAAGAAAACCACATGTGTATATGCAAAATAAAGTTACTGATAATTGAAGTGTGGATTTCTGCTTCTTAGTATCAACTGTCAAAGCAAAGGAACTAGCAATCAAGAAATATGCCACAAAGTGGCACTTGGTAGGGTAGCAATGAAAGCTTTGGAAAAGACATAAGACATGATAAGTCTATACTTACAAAGATCAGTATTGTGTATATTTTAGTTGATTTTCCTACACAATAAAGAATAAAATTAGACTAAACGATACTTGTGATTCCTTCCAATTCCACAATTCTATAATTCTGTGAACTTGCTGTTATCTGAATGGTATATAACAGGAAACTACAGTTAATCGAAAAGCTCCAATATGAAACATGCATATCCAAGCTTCAGTTCAGTTAATTCCTCTAGTAAAGCACTGAGTGCCTTTACAGGTAAACTGGCAAAAATCTAGTTGTGTAATTACCATACTATGCATGTGTGATACACAAATACTTACACATAGACAACAACAATACCTAACTCTATATTCAACCCACAAACCTCTTTTTGGGAATCACCTGATCTGCTGACCTCATAGCTTAAACATCTGCCAAGTTTTGGATTTCTCTGCTTTTTCCCTAATCCATTTCTTTTTAGCATTTTACCAGATGACATGTTTTTTAAGAACTCATAATCTTGTACATCCTTTTATGTTCTTTCTGCTGGTTCCTATGAAACAGTCACGCATTATTATTGCAGTTATTTACAGTTATGCAGTTATTTTTTTATTTTATTTCTCATGGATCAATACACTTTCTAACTGCTTGCAGTTATCTGTCTCTCTAATCTTCATTTTTAAGTCTAGAAGTCTGGAACCTAGCCTTGCTGAGATAAATGTTTTTGCTTTTAATGAATCGATTCTTGGAAACTGGAGAAACACATGTATCACTATGTTTTCTTCTTAGCCTATATCTTATTTTACCAAAATGTTGAGCATAAATGTTATTTCATCTACCGGTATTAAGCATGTTAGAGATCTTCTTAACAGATACAGATTTATGTAATACATACATATTAGATCAGAGGTTTTAGATGTCAGAGTAGGGTTCTAGATATAACTACATTTTTCTGAAATTGTAAATCTCATAAAAATTCTACACAACTCAATGGTGTTGTCCAGTGCTTCATGAAATTCAGTGGTCAGAATGGAATGGGAGACTGCTTCCAAACAAATCAGCACCTGCAAGCTGGTATCTTTACGATGTATTGGACTCCAGCTGTTATCCTCACCAGTTTCTATAGTTCCTATTACAATTAAATAATGGGGATTGTCATCTAAACCATCTGGAATGATCCAGATGGGCGGGAGCTACCAAGCCCAGCTAAATCATCTGTCTTTACTCCCACGTCCAACACTCCACTTCTGTCAAAAACTATCCTATTCCATGTGCTGAATAGTAGTAATTATGTACAGAATTCCTGGGATTTCCAGCAATCTATTTCACACTTTCTCACGAGGCAGTTAATTTCTGTATCACAAAACACATGAGTTAGTAAAGTGAGTCTGACAAGACATCATTATGTTGACAATTTTTTTTCTTGCAATAGTCAGGGCTGCCTCTGCTGAGGAGACAGTGGTCTAGCTTCTACGCCTTTTTCTGGTATACTAATGGAAGTGCAAACTGGACTATCCTGCCATTAGAAAAAAAGAAGAGAAAATGAGAGTTATGTCTTTTCCACATGACCACTGGCTTCTCCTGCAAACTCTGACCAGCATTTTTTCCATCACAATTCCTTCACAATTTAATCAATGAAAAATACCTACCCACTTTTTTGTCTTCCCTCAGTGCATTTTTGTGGGGAGGAAAAAACTGTGTGGGGGGCATGGCAAAGTCAAAGTGGTGAAAAAACAATGAAGGAATGTTGGCATGGCAATTTCAATACAGGAAACAACTATTCAGGAACCAGAAAGTGGACAAGAGAGGAGTTCTTGTCAATTGAGAAACATCTGCCTGCAGCTTCAGATGAAATGCAGCACATTTATCTTTCTTGTGTTTTCTCTGGAGCAGAAACTGAGTTAATTCACTTAACAATAAAGAGAACAAAGTTATATGGTATTTTTTGAACAAACATAAGGAACATATTTTTGAGGATCCTAAAGCAGATATATAGATATAGCCACTGTTGTAGATGTTTCTCTTCTAATGTAAGAACTGCAATGGCCACCATGTAGGACAAACAGGCAGAAGACTAGCAGAGTGCATCCATGAACACCAACTAACAGTCAAAAGACATGATAAAACCTCCTTAATTTCACAACACATGGATAGACTTAACCATAGTTTTAACTGGGAAACTGATCATCCTAGATAAAGTCAAATTCAAAAAATACTAGATACCCAGAATTCCTGGAAGCCTGGCACTTTGATAAATTGGCCATCAATAGGCAAATAGATATAAACAGCATCTACATACCATGGAAGAGTCAATGACCCAAAAAAGGAATAAAAAGCCAAAACACCCAGATGAGAAGAGATTAACACCAAGATTAACAGCAGATCAACAAACAAGAAGTAAACAATACCCTAGTTAAGGAACCAGCAAACAAGCTAGCAGTAAACAGGTTAATCAAAGAACCACCAAGATCACCCCTAACAACACTGACAGGGCAAGACATTAGAATATAAAATCAGAGCAAACCCCACTCCCAACAGCACTGATATTATGGAGTTTGGGTAATGAAACATCTGCAAGAAAATAACCAAGCTCAGAAAGCACCAAGGAACATTTGTTTCTGTTCTGTTTTAATCATTTATTACTGTATCTAGAGTTGCTTTAACACTGAGGCAATTAACAGATTCAATATATAAATGGTAATTTCAAACATATAGACCTTACAATGTGAAAGTTTTCCATAGGTTCTTTACTACTTTGAGGGTTGATAGTTTATATGTATCTCCACTGTTTTTCTTCTGTGATCCAATCCCTCCAAATATAGTTTCCAAAATTCAGTAAGTTCATTTCCTGTGTTTTTGAGATAAGAAACAGAAAAACATAACAGAAAGGACAAAAGATCTAGGTATACCTGCTGTAAACCCCAAGACAGGGGTGTCAAACTCAAGACCTAGGAGCCAGATGCAGCCGGTGGGGTGCTTAGATCTGGCCTGTAGGGCTGCCCTGGAAACAGCAAAGTATGGGTCCACGGTGCCTCTGCCAGCGAAAGTGGAGCTTGGGAGCCCGTTTTCTGCGGAAGATCGCTCGGGCCGCCACAGGCGCCCCGGACACGAGTGACATCAAGTTGGCCATGCCCAGCTGAGGTCCCCTGAGGTCAAACACAAACCTGATGTAGCCCTTAATGAAATTGAGCTTGTCACCCCTGCCCTAAGAGATGTTCTGTACTGCATTTTTAAAGCAAATAATCACAAAAATCCCCAAACTCAGAAAAAAAAAGGATTCTAATCTCTGCTTCATGTGTGATATGCCATATACACTTTGATCCCTGCCTCACCCATTAAGCTGTTGCTATTCCAGAAAGAACTGTCAACTCATACACCCCTCCAACCTGTAGTGTACCTTGCTGTAAGGAACAAGGGCTAAAGTGTATTTCTTCCCAAATAATTATTCCCTACTTCACTTCCGCATTCACTTAGAAATTTATATTAAAGTATCCATCAGTACAGTCACATCCAAATTACTAGTTAAGGAACTTGTCTGATTTTTTTTTTAAAGTTATGATTTATTGATCTGAAAAAACTGTAGAGAAAGTTGCTTCCTGGAGCAAGAACAATATTCAACTTCATCAATTATGGAAAATAAAATACTTGTAAGCATATTTGCATAAATATTTAACAGGCATTCAAATCCTCGATGTCTTCATAAAATGGCAACCTGCCCCTTTGCTCCTCCAAACAAGTTGCTCTGGAATTGTTACTAGAAGTGAGGGTTATTTCTTTCCTTCTGCACTAGTCTGGGCTTCTTTATGGAAGAATTTGATATTAGTCATTTTGGGAACTAGTGCTGAAAAGTTGGCTTGTCAAGCCTCCCATGCTCTAAGCTCAGCATACACGTGTTGTGTAACAAGAGGCCCGGATACAGTTTTCAGTACTGTATGTAAAGTATCAGCTGACTAGCTAATGTTTCCTGCCATCCATCTATGTTTCCACTTGAATGAAGCCAGGACATAAATACTTTATTTTTTCCAGCTGTTGTAGCACAAGAGAACTTGGTCTGGAATAAATGGAAGAGGAATAGCATAACATTAACAGGTATGTAACGATAGCAATATAAAACATGTCTGGCATCAAAAATATGATTTACAGGAAAACTGTAAATTAGATTCTAATAACCATTTGTGTTGCTTTTTACAAATAGTGTCATTTAGAATAATAATAAAAAGCTCTGATTTCTAAAGTTTGCCAAAGGGCATGACAATATATTTTTTAACATAGAAATTCAATTTGTGTAAAATAGCAAAAATTGCCCTAAAAAACCTTTTTTTGTATGCCTCGGGGATTTTTTTCCTCAAGAGAGCATTTTTTTCTCTGGCAAGAGAGCAGTTGTAAAACTGCAATTTATTTGCACAAATGTTCAGCATTTAAACCCAAAACCTGACCATAAAGCTGATTGTAACTTCTGCTAGGATGGAATTCTAACTCTATAAGAATTAAGTACCACCAAAATGCATGGAATTTATTTTTAAGCAGATGTACAGGCTTATCCTGTTAATGGTATCATTAATCTTTGACTTCCCCAAAACTACTTTTTAAACTCATCACTCAGTAGCAAATAAGATATGGAAGAATGATAACGCAAAGTAAAAACTGCTTACAGAACCATAATTACATTACTGAATGTTGGGGTGATCAGTCATGATTTTACAATCTGATTCCAAAATACATCCTATAGAATTATCTCTAAGAATGAGAAAGAGATAAAAGGCAAGCTACAGTAAATACACTGGTTCACATATCCTATTAAATTATAGTTGGTGTAATCATGATTTTAGAAGACATAATTAATTGAGTTCATACAACACGCTTTTGCCATATAAACTACAATAGCTAGTTCATCTTTCATCTAAGTTAGGGCTGTCAAACTCCCAGACCACACGCTGGATACGTCACATGCTGGTTACGCCCATGCCCGGTTTAGTGAAGGGGAAAAAAAGTCCCAATATGTTACATGACACTGCCATGATGACGTGAGTTTGACACCCCTGATCTAAGCTGTTGTTTGAGTCTGAGCTTGATTGAGTGTACTATCTGAATTGAACAATTCTATTTAAAAGACCAGAAAGAAAGCTCAATAAACTACATTGTGAAAATGTAGTTATAGCTGCTGTCGTCATTACCACCACCACCATCATCCTACTGCTAGACCATAGTAATCTCTGAAGAAAATGTACCAGTACATTTGATTCTATGGCTTACTTGCTTTATTATGACAATAGAGTAACAACAACGTTATAATACAAAACATTCAACTTAAACAATTCATGACAGAAATGAAAAATAACTGAACTTTTCTCAGATCCAACTTGTAAAACGAATTGCTACAGCAAGTTTGGCTACTTTTCTGGAAACTTAGAATATTGATAATTTAATTTAAAAAATGCACAGCGGCCTGTTGAGATCAACTAGTAGCATTCACTTGCTCTTTTTTTTCCTAGATGAAGAGTTCCCACAGCCTTGAAGGTAGCCTCTATTTTGTAAACCTGAACCTGTGTGAATACAGCAGGGATGCATAACCTGAGGCCCCAGGGCCACATGCAAGACCTCAGGGACCTCCAAATGTTATATAAAGAAAACATTACTAAATTATTTCCGATGAGTAATCATAGGATATCTATTATTTTTAGCAGAAGAAGCAAAATCAAATTTAGTAGAGCAACAGGCATGTCAAAGGGCTTAAAATCAGAAGCTGTACATTTCTATTTGTCTCTAGGCGGATTTTGAAATTTTTCATGGTCAACCCGAATGCTTTTGTCAAGTTGTCAAGTTGGGGTGGGGAAGGGGGGAAAAGCCCTACCTTGTTTAAAAATGCTTGTCAAGAAAAAAAGTTAACACTTCTTTTCACAGGTATTTTTTGCATAGGCATCTGCAGATTCAGACAACAAATGAAACACCTACAGAAGTAACATGAAATTTTAATTTTATTCTTGTTAGACATCCCAAAATATTGTTATAAATACAAGATAAAGAGATTGCTACATTCTTTATTTTATAAAGTAATATTCTGTAAGTATATTTATATACAAAATTTACAAACTTATTCAGACAACTATGTCTCTACATTCACAGAATACTCTTAAGTAATTTAGAGAAAAGCACATTTGATTTGGCAAAATAAAGTCAAACAAAAAGAAAGCTGTTTGTTTACATATGAAAAATGTAGAATTAAGATACCCACAAAAAAATCAATGAAAGGAAGACGTCATTTTGATTAAGTCCTTTTCTAAAAAATATTGTTGCTTTCATTCAGAATTAAATTTTGAGCGTCAATGAAAGCCCTTGCCTACATCACATCCCAAATTTATGCAACCTTCCATATTTTATTTCATCAGTTTTATGGATTTCCATGGTGGTGTACCGTTATTTTGTGGCACTAGCTAGGTTACAGAGGCCCAGGGGGCTACTTCAAGCAGGTACAAAGAAGTTCACTGTACCTCTCTGTAAAATGTGCCTTCAAAACTCCACACTATTCAAACATCTCAAGGCTTAAATATTTTAATATCCCCTTTCTTCGTATACAACTTACTTTATTCCTTCCTTTTGCAAACCAATCCCTAACCATCTGACTTTTAAACAACCCAGTCCCTCCTATTAACAACTGTCCAGTTTTGATTTGGACTATTAGTGTTGCTATATTAATTATGGCAAAACTACTAAGCTGAAATATTTCTCAGTACCATTATGGACAGATGTTACAAAATGAGCCCAACTTAGAGGCTTTCAGGAAATGCCAAGCTCTATCCCTATAACTAATTTTATGTGTGCTGCTATGGCATTATACTTCCCTCTGCTGCTGTTTTTATAATATTGTCATGTGTGCCTTAAACCTTTAGATGCTATAAAATAAATAAATAAACTGTAACAAAAAAGTGTCAAGGACACCACTCTATGTACAGTTCTGAGTGGAGTATTACCTACCATTCTTGGTTCAAGTACCTGGGGAAGTCCATGCTTATCAGGAACTCCATTTGCAAAGATCAACATACCGCACATGCTCAGTATCCTGTCAATTCACTAACTGAAACATTCTAACCCAGAGAAAAGGCTAGGTCATTCAGGTTGGTGTTGATGTATTGCAAAAATCAATTGCACCTCTAGCACAAAGCAGGTTAAATAGAAGTAATGCCAATTGCTATGGTTGAAATCAGAAATGGAGTTTGAAGGACATTCTCTTCACTTCATCTTGTTTTTCCCTACTCCAGAGAACTTGAAATTGCTGGAGAAACATGAAAAAGGTGTCAATACGTAAGAGAGAACAAAGTAGAAAAAAAAAGGACTCAGTAAAAATGGCTACAATTTGTATGCAATATACTTTCAGGCAGCTAACGAGGCTTGTTCAGGCCTGTTCTTTGTAAGACTAGATTTGAATAAACATTTAAATATGAAACAAGATGCCAGTGGCAGTAAGACTAGTTTTTTTAAAAAAATCTATATTCTTTTAAAAATAGCATACATTGCATATATTCACCATTGCTTGCACAAAATGTTCCAAAATGGCAATACCATTCACTATTCACTGTTCTGTGTTAACAGGCTGATACTTTAATTTCAGTATTTGAGCTATTGTAGAAAACTACAAAAATGCTAAAGGTGGAGATCAAGTACCTATTCTGATATACAACAAGTTGAAGTTCAACATGATTGCAGTCAAAACTGAAAACTTAATCTAGTGAATTCCCAAAAAATGAAATCCTAGCTTTTGGTCAAAAGACATATTGACCTGAAAAGGCAAGCTTTATGCAGCATTAAAGGTGACATTAAACAGCATATTTTACAATTACCTAGTGATCTTTCCTATGTTAACTTAGGTGTAGTATTTTTAACATGACCATAGAATAAATCGGTTAAATGAATGGAGCCGCACCCATGTCAAGTTATTGTTTGACATAGATTCATAAAGACATAGATTTAGTGCAAAAATTGATTACAGACGAACAGTTTCTCAGAACACATATATAAATATGAAATTAAAAAACTATAAGGGTGACAATTGATTCAGTGAATTACTTCCTTCCTCGGCTGTAGAAAGTTTGACAGTTGTCAGCTTACGAGGAGGATGCTGAGGGCTCTTGCGAAGATTATCATCCATCTACAAAAGAAAGATAAAGGCCAATTTGGATATTTGAATAAAATTAGTTTTAATACTGTTCACATTGTAATGTCCAATCATTTATATTATAATTATATATGCAATAGTGCAATTTTCTTGAATTCAGGAACAACATATTAACTAATGAGTTCAATGAATTACCTTATTAATGCCATGCATACTTTTTTTATACTCCAACCGCTTAACTCTGACTAGTAAGTATGTTATTTCTTGTTTATCCATTAACAGAAATGGAGTTGTGGTCATTTAAAGAGTATGTATGTATGAGATACACTTTAAAGTATTTCCTATCCAATTCTCTGTAATTCATCCCTGTTTTTCACCATGTTCTGATTTTGTGGGCCTAATTCGGTCAGCTGACCTTACTAAACATTGTTGTATGCTTCATTTTATGTCATCACATGAATGACAACATGCTTTCCAATTTATCTACACAAATTTCTTTTCCTCTATCACAGGGACTTAAGTGTAAAATCCTGCAGCTTCCCATCAGATAAGAAAGAAGTTTAGAAGTCAGTAGAAAAATGAGAGACAACAGTCTTGATCATTCAGAGGTAACACTACTATTTCCTTAAGATCAAACAACGGACAGCAAAAAGTACTACTAATAAAATATCCGCCAATAACAAAACAGGAAATGAGCTTGTTAAATATTTATTTAACAAGAAAATTAGAGTCAGACAGCAATTTTGAGCATTACCCAATTGTTTAAAAAGTTTGTTCCGTCTACTGATTCTGACAAACCACTGAATATCTACTGTTATATAAAGCACAGTTCTGGCTTCTGCCAAACAGGAAACTACAAATCTTCTGTCTAAAGTTATGCTTAAAAAAGAATTTGTGTCTGCAAAGACAAACAAATACTCAAAAGTTGTTTGTTCTATCTTAGTTGCCAACTTTCTCCCGCCCAAACCAAGCTATAGATGATGAACAGGTGGAGGGGTACTAGCATCAAATGGCTAGATAATTTAATTAATTTACCAAACTAATAGTACTTTTTGCTCTCTGTTGCACTTTTTGATTATCTATCTCAACTTGTTCTATTGGTAATAAAAGACTCTATAGAGAAAATATATCACTTGATTGGAATAAATAACCAGAATGAAATCAAGACTGAGCAAGCACCTCTAGTGTCTCCATTAACACTTTAATTTACATTACAATCTGACAACTGTTAGGAAATAACTGCTTTTAATCATTTTGACTGATAGTAATTGTATTTATGGAACCACTCCTTTATCTCATGGAATATTACTGAGTGATTTACTTATGATTCTTTTATTATTTACTTAAATAATTAAAAACACATAGTTAGCTGTCATATTTGAATTATACTTCTCTATTGAATCCCAGGGGTAGTTTAGGGCTGTTAATTTCAAGCGGAAGTTATTAAAACACCCTGTCCTGCTCACAATGCTGCTGAAGCTTAAACACTTCATCGAATGTTCATTAATTTATATATGCATTCAGAGGTCAAACATTGGCGGAGATATATTGCTAATTTCCTACGGTAGTATTAAATTATATAGAATTATATAGGGTGATCTAAAGTCCCCAAAGGAAATTTAACCCCGATCACCTGAGTTCATTTTTCCTACTGCACCTAGAACACTATGTTGAGTTCTTTCCAGGTACCGCATTTTCTCCCTGAGCTTTTCCTTTATTGGTACTGCATTTTAGAAAGGGCATTGATAAATCTGAGGATGTACAGAGGAATGCAACCAATATCATAAGGGGCCTGGAAGGAAAAATGTAGGATGAATAATTATAGGATTTCTATATGTTTTGACTGAAGAAAGGTGTAAGGAAATATGATAATTATCTTTAGGTATCTGAAAGGCTCTCATGTAGAAGATGGGGAGAAATGTTTAGTTGTTTAGAAAACAGGACAAAAATAACCAATTTAAATGATAAGAAAACAGATTTCAGGTGGACACCATCATGGTGAAAAGAAAAGCATCTTAGTTTAATTGACTGAGACTTATCCATCTAATCTGCACTTCTAGTTTAAGAGTTAGCTAAAGCTGAAATTTGTCAATCACATGACAGACAGATGGATGCAATAATCAACTTTCAGATGAGAGTTTCAAATTGAAACCTTTTATATCTACAAACTATTTATTCAACCTTGTTTGCTTAGCACACTCTAGAGCAGGGCTGTCAAACTTGCGGCCCATGGGCCAGATGCGTTATGCGCTGGCAACGCCCATGCCCAGTTCTTGGGATGGATTCTGCTCTCCTTGGGTGCTCTTTTCTAGTTCTGGCTCTCATTCTCTTTCTCCTTCTAGCTGATTAAAGCCAAAGTACTATCTGGCCCCTATCTATCAGTTAGAAAATCAGAATGAACAAGAACCTTTTCAATCAAATTAGATTCCTTGTTCACAAGCTGTGTAAGTTTCTGGAGATTCGCATCAACTGTATCTTGTCCCTCCGGAGAGGTCCCTAAATAGGCAAGACACACAGAAGATAAAATTAGAAGCAACCAAGAATCTCTACAAACATTGCAAGAATTTTCACAGAGAAAGCATCATATAAGGTATGCTAATAGTCCTAAACCTTTACCATGTTTAAAGCCCTTACAAATCTATAACGCAGATTCCAAGATTTCTGGTGAAGAATTTATTTCTAGTATAGTGCAAACAAGCATTTGTAGATTTCAAGATGCATATGTGTAGGGACAAGTGTATCATTTACCTGAGAAGTTTCGTCTAAAGTAGCAACTCAGAATATCATCACAGAAGTGACATAAGTTAGGAAGCTGCTTCAGATGCTCTTGTAACTGGACTTTAAGGAATGGTGCTTTATAAAGAGGTGCAAGAAAACCAAACACGAAGGCATCAAGAGTTGTAGGTCTAGATATAATAAATATATGACATTGTTATCTCAAATCCCTTTTAAAAGTTTCAGAAATATACAAGTAAAATGTTATGTTTGAACATTTTGAATTCATAAAAATGTAACATGCTTGACTATAGAAATAGTCAAGAAATTGTGCCATTATTTCATGGTAGTTTAATAATGTAATAAGACTATATTTTGTGAAAATGACTAATTTGCCTTCATTATTTAGCAATGGCATCCAGAGGTCATGCAATCACTAATATACAACATTAATAAACCACATTATACATACAAACAAATACAAGTTTGAATAAGCACCAGCAAATACATGTATGTAAAGTGTGTGGACAATTCATAGACAAAATAAAATATTGAATTAGGGTAAAACCATGATAAAAATGTTATATTATGGCCCCACAGAAATGCAATAGGATAGATGCAATAGTTCAATATTTAAGGAAGTAACCCATCTAACTGCTTCTACTGTTGCTGCGATGAGATCATCCTAGGTGCCTTGAAACTTTCTTGGATTATGTGTATCATCATTTGTTCCAATGTATCACAGACACATTGCAGGTTTTCGGCCATTCCTCCACTTAAAGAGCTTTGCCTTAGTTTTAACAAGGCCTGCCCTTTTCAGATAACTCCATATTTTTGGGGGCAGCTGCATTCCTGGAAGTGGTTTTATTGGCTTTATGTGATCTGTCTGGTTATAGTTAAGTATCATCCATTTCAATCACCATTCTTCATCTAGATTATAAGACTGTGGTATGTTATTCCAAATTGGTTTCCTAGACTTAAACCTGGTGCAAGATAGAGAATCTAATATTGTATGTTTGGGTAGATCTCTGGGAGTCCATAGATTATTTATCTTATTCCACTCTCCAACTGTCTGTTGTTATCACCTGAGATGGGGGAGGCACAATGTTAGAAAGAACATGGAACCAGGACACTGGTGTAGAATTGAGGGTTCCGAATGTTATTCTTATTGTATCATTAAGATAAACTTCAATCGTGTTGGTTTGACAACTTCTTTCCCATATAGGTGTGCAGTATTCAGTGACAGAGTAAGCTAATGATTGTACCATTGTACGCAGTGTTTATGTTTGTGCTCCCCACCCTGTTCCTGCAATTTTCCTAGTCAAGTTGTTCCTTGTTTTCTATTTTTTCCAGTTCCTTCAACGTTTTTTCTAAAGATGAAGGATCAGTCAAGATTTGTCTTCATCAAATGGGCTTAAACCAATTAATTACAACATTCAACTAAGCAGTTGCAATTAGCTGCAGGCTGTACATGTAAAGCAGCAATTTTTCTGAAGTGTAAAGGCTATTATTAGTAATGTCAGCTGTCAATGCCAGAAGATGGTCCTCATATAAAGGAATTAATAAATGAATGCTTTTAAGCCAGATGTTGGGAATATAATCTATATTTCATCATCAGACATCAAATTACCGGTAAGTCTAACCCTTATATAAACAGATGAAAGTGGCTTCAGGCTAAATCTTTTATCATGTGGCCGCAGAAAATCTAGATTGAAATCCATATGGTTTAGACAAGGTACATAAATCACTTCCATGGCCATATTATTGATTCAGATATGTGAATGTGTTTTTTCTCCACATGAATTTAATTATAAAAAAGATGATTTTCCATGATTAAAGGAAAACAGCATCCTGAATGTTATACAAACATCAACATCGCTTCAGCATGCAACTGGAAATGATAACACTGGAAATGATAACACATAGACAGTGAGGTCCTTTTGCACAGCAGGATCTCAGAGCTATAACCTTGGAAATAACTGGACAGTCATTGTTTTAATTTTAGTAATTTAAAGCTTTCATCAAAAGCACCATAAAATAGTGCCCTAGCAGGAAAGCCACTTTATTATGCATAATAAATAGGAATAGACTTCTGATATCTAGAATTTATTTTTTTAAAAAAATAAGAGGGAGAGGGTTCTAGAAATTTAATTTAGTTTTAAATTGGCAATCAATGAGGCAATTGCCTGTTTGAAAGAGGGAAGAAATGGCCACATTAGCCGTAAGTAACCTATTGATGATCAAAGGACATGCAGTAAACATGGTGTATAGTAACTATGTATGGTGGTGATTAACTCTTGGTGATTAACTTGACTTTTTAAAATAATTGTTCAGCCTGTTTTAGAATGTATGTTGTAACTTTCTTGCTTTTTTGATTCAAAATTGTGGAAAATTATGCCACTGATATTCAATGTACAAGTATGTCATTTTATATAGAATCTGAAGGAAGCTGTTCTTGAATTCTTTTTAATTAGTCATGATTTAGTTTATGGTGATCAGTAGTTAAAGAAGTGTTGATACTAAAAGCTGGCAAGTCAAAGTCTTAACATACTTTTAAATACAAAATGTAGTAGCATTAAAATGCCATAAACATTCTGTACTCACTTATTTCCGAAGAAAAATGGAGATGAGCCTAGTCTATTTGACAGAAGATTAAGACACTCTTTTGCATCCCTGTAGATCTAAAATGGAGAAAAGTTCATCTGCACGAAACGTTTCCAGTACTTATTTCAAATCAATGCAGTGCGTTCATAATAGATAGTAAAGTATTAACTTTTACATTATCGATCCTATATCATTGTTAAAAAATGTGCCATTACAGATAGCCACTTGCAACCAAACACAATGTTCCAAAATGACATGCACATGATGATGTCATCAAGCAAATGCTATTAGCACATTCTTGTGCAGGGGTGTTGAACTGGTGGCCTGCAAGCCAGAGGTGTCATGTTCAGGCCACGCCCACACCAGTTCCATGAATGGGAAAACCATCACAAAACGTCACGTGATGGCAACATGACGCAGCGAGTTAGACACCTATGCTCTTGTGTCTTAATGTTTAACATAAGTGCATGTTGTTTTATTTGCATAACATCTTCTCTTATATGCTATCATTTGCTTCCTCATGCAACAGTTACAGAATATCTTTATTAATCTTAAAACAGTTCTGAAAACTTGACTGTTGTTTGTGGAAACATAAAAAATATCACAGTTCTACTTACTCCATTTACAGGATTTTAGAGGAGCCCTGGCGGTACAGTGATTAGAATGCAGTATTGCAGGAAAACTCTGCCCACAGCCTGTTCAATCCTGATGGGGCTCAAAGTTAACTTAGCCTTCCATCTTTCCAAGGTCAGTAATATGAGGAATCAGATTGTTGGGGACAATATGCTGACATTGTAAACCGCCAGAGTGCTGTAAAGCACTATGGAGTGGGTATACAAATGTAAGTGCTATTGCTATTTTTCTCCATGGCTGATTCATTTTATTATCATATTATTCCTACATATTAAGAGTAGAGAACCTGTACAGTAAATATACTACAAATTGGAGTGAATGTGATACCCCGGCCCCATCATAATTTACAAAATTAAGATTCCTTCAAAAACTAATGAAAAAAGCTAGCTAGCTCCATGTTGCATTTTTGTTCCACCTAACAATGTTCTTTGAGCTCCCCAAAAGTGTTGTGCAACCCTCAGCCACCAAAAAGTTGCTCATCCTTGATAACCTAATTTATCTACCACAATTTTAAATACAAAACCCCTGAATTTTGTAAGGCTTCAGTTAATACAAAATGCAGCAAAATGCATATCTTTATATATATATCTTTTATAATAAGGCTTCAGTTAATACAAAATGCAGCAAAATGCATATCTTTATATATATATATCTTTTATAATAACAAGTCATTAAATGTATTACGGTAGCAGATTTCAAAGCACTGATGCTAAAATTAGAGTGTCATTTTATAAATGTGCCAATTTTGACTAAACTACCTTGTTCTTCAGGAAGTTTCTGGGGAGAAATTGTCCATACTGCTTTAAACTTTCCATCCACACACACACACAAAAAAAAAATCAAGATGTTGCTTTAGGACCCACAGATGTACTGGGGTTCGAGTATAATTCATGGGCTGCCCATCTCTACTATTAGCAGTGCATATTGTATGTACAATAAAACCTCTGGTCACAATCATAATTTGTTCCATAACTTTGGTCGCAACCCGATTTGGTCGTGACCCGACCCTAATTTTGGAAATTTGGCGTTTACAAAAAAATGGCACAGAAGGGGAAATTGGCCACGAAAAAAAAAATTGTGAATTTTTTGGTCGGAACCCAATTTGGTCATGGTCAGAAGTGTTTGTGACCAGAGGTTCTACTGTATTATAGCGTACTACAATAGCAACACTATTGCCTTGAGTATCATGTTAATGGGCTATAGAAGAATAGAATAGAAAAACAAAACCCCAAAGAAAACTTCATTCAGGCCATCTCTTTTCTAAAGGGACACTCTAATTCATATTAGATTCTAATACATGGAACATATCAGAGGAAATATTGCTCATAGGTTTCAAAAAACCAGTAGGAATTTTAGCAACACAGATAAAACCAGTCTGTGGAGTGCTTTCACAACAGTGGATACTTTTTGAGTACTACTTTTGTAGTAAGAATTCTCTCATACTGATTGGTTGCAAAGAAAGTTATGTAAAAGCTCTGGAAAATGTTCCTGTATGGTAAACAATTGTTTTCACTTATTGTTTTAATTTCTGTTTTGAAAAAAGCCTGTGCAGGACTTTAGATTCGATTCCAAAATAATGCTTTGGAATAGACAAAGGTATAAACAAAGTACTTGTCTGGAACGCCTTCAAAGTTACATTTTTTCTTAGTTTGTATAGCACCAAATTAGATCAATCTTTTTTTAATGTTAGTAATAAAATGTGCGAAGGAGGAGGGATTTGGTTTAGAAAGCAAATGGATCTTTCTATAATGCTCTGGAAAAAATGAAGGTGTTCTCCCACAAAATTAGGGTTCTTCTCAAAAGAATATATTATCTGTAAACACAAGAAAAGACTGTATACTCTATTTTGATAGAAAGGTAAATATTCTGTAAATAATATCAAACAAAACAAGACACCACTACATTCTGAAGATTAAACATCTAATAAAGTAGAATAGTAAACAATACTGTATTTATCATGCAGTGATAGTACATCTTCATCGATCTTAACTGACTAAGAAATTTACCTGAACTTCTATTTCAGTGATGCTATAGAGCGGAGGCCCTCCCTTTGTCAGTAAGATCCTATTAAGAGCTTCCCTTGACATCTTTCTAGGTAGGTACCAACTCAATGGAAATGGAATCCTTGAAGCAAACCATGGTTTTGTCACATTATAGTAATTATCAGCTTCAATCCAAAAAGTATACAGCTGTACCATGAAGATAAAGAATGTTAACATTCAAGAATGAAATCACATTCTATAAAGACAATATTCTTTTAATTCTTAAAAACTAAATGCAGATTTTTTTACTGAAGCTTTTATCTCTAAATTCGAAATCTAAGTGTTTATACATATACATAGCCCAGATTTATGATTAGGGAAATTCAGCACACTTATTATAATGAAATGACTAGAAGTAACACTTTTCTTCCTCTAAAGGCATATTCTTCCTGAAATATAATTTGTGTAAATGAGCAATAAAAGTAATTAATTTGAAAAACATACATGGTAATAATAGTTGAGCACATATCACACCAACATATAACTTGTTTTGATCACAGTTGCTGAACAAGCCATTCCGAGTCTGCGGAATAGGGGCGGTATACAAATCGAAAAATAAAATAAAATAAAAATAAATGTAGTTCAAACACAGCAAAACATAATGCCAGGGTTCATGAATCATGCTAACTAAAATCAAAATAAATAATGTTATGATTTAGGATGAATTGGGAATAACTTTGAAATTTCAAACAATCTCATAATTAGCTTAATAATTGTGATATCACAGACCTTATTTTTACAAACTAGGCAGAAACCTACATGTAATAAAAATGTCAAGAACATTTGTAGGGTTTTTTTTGCTTTGTGCCATTTTGCAATATAAATACAATATAAAATCTATTTATTTTGAAAACTAATAATAAACTATTGCATATTACTGCTTTTTGATTAATTTCATTTGCTTTTTTGCATTTGAAATACATGTTTTGTATAACCCAGCCACAGAAAACATACATTTTAATAAAATAAAGCATAGAACCCTTTTCACCTTCTAGTTTTCCTTTTGAAATATTTTAATCAAATCTCCATTCACAGTGTGAAGTAACTAGTCCAGACTTAAGCTGAACTATTGTTTTTAAGAAGTAGGCCATACAAGTGTAACTTACAAAGCTGATTAAGCTTCCTGTTTAGTTGACTAAATTAATCTCATTTTCAATTATAACTTTACATGTTGATTTTAAACAGACATTTCCTTAAGTGTTTTATAGCTAATTCATACAAACATCAATCTCAAATTAAGTTCCATTAATTTCAGTGATAGAAATATGAGATTATTAAGTTATACAATCAAATTAAATTTAAAACTAACAGAACATGAAAGCAAAATCTGCTGCTTGTGATTGGAGACTGGATTGCCAAAGTTGGAAATATTAAGGAAAATGTTACACTGCATGGTTTAAGAACTGAAAATGAAGGAGGACATCAAGATATCAATTTCTGCCAATTGATTATTTCTTTATAGCTAACACTATCTTCAAACAACCAAAATGATACCTATATCCATGGAAGCGCCACAGCGAGTAGACAGAAATCAAATTGACTACAATTGCTAATAGGTTAGATGCAGTGGTGGGATTCAGCCGGTTCGCACCACTTTGGAGAACTGTTTGTTAACTTTCTGAGCAGTTCAGCAAATTGGTTGTTGGAAGATAGTAAGATTTAAAAAAAAAGGAGGTAGGGGTGTGGATCCTCCAATTCGTTTTAGTTTTCTCTTATGATAATAAGGCTTAATAACATGGCACCAGGTTTGAAGTTTATTTAGATATCTGTGGCATGTACTAATTTTATTGTGATCCTGAGAAGCTTGGGAGGCTTGAACCTGGGTCCCCTATATACTTTGTTAATTTGTCTCTTTAGCTTGGCATTTTGTAGCCTAAGTGTGCCCACCCACTTTCTGGAGAGCTTAAATGACCTCTCTGCTAAAGGGTTTCACTTTATGAGCAAGAGTTGGC
>JANHFL010001960.1:392510-411286 GCA_032468155.1 Oxyrhabdium leporinum | reverse complement strand
ACTTTCTGGAGAGCTTAAATGACCTCTCTGCTAAAGGGTTTCACTTTATGAGCAAGAGTTGGCTGCTGATAGTTATCGTTGTATTTTAACTATTTTAAGTCCTCAAGGTTCTCTGGCACCCTGCCTGATTTGTAACTCCGGCTTGCATGTATTGCTGATGAAAAGGAAGGTATTCAGACAGAATGGTTTGGGTTTCCATGATGGCTATGGCTATTACTGATCTTCAGTGTGTATTCCATTTCTAATCTAATGATTGGTATTTAGGGCAGCTTTCTGCAAGCAAAGAAACTTTTTGTATTTTGTACAGGTAATCCTTGACTTACAACAGTTCATTTAGTGTCCATTCAAAGTTACAATGGCACTGAAAAAAGTGACATGACCATTTTTCAAATTATGCTACCTTAAACACATTATGTGAAGTCCTAACTCTGGCAAAGGAGCTAATGCTGAGCAAAATGGAGGAAAGAGAAGAAATGGATAACTAGCTGTAAGACTGATGCGTCACTAGAAGACTTGAATGACCAGTTTAGGGCCGGATTGTCATAGAGAAAATCAATCTATGTAATGCTAAGAGTTAACTCTAACTTGATGACACATAATTTTGACAAGAAAATGACAAAATATTAACTTTGGCACATGTAGTTGCTCTATATGCCTATTTTTAAAAGTATTATCTACTGATCCTTATCTTAGTGCAAACCTATGTAAACCTGAAATTTACTGACAATTGCCTAACATTATCCTGGCTTTTCTAAATCACTAGTGAATTCTAGTGATTTCTAGTATTGCTTATGTATTGCAGTGCATACTGGATAAAAGACCCGCTAAGTACTACTGCTTTTGCTGCCCTCATTTTTCAACATGTTACAAAGTAAAGAGAATCATCTGCCAATCGCGTTCCTAAAGCAGAAATGGAAAGAGTGCAACACTGGGCTCTGTTGGATGGCTTTAGGCTAGTTTGTGTGCTGTTGTTTCAACAAACCATTCTGGCATAAAACATTTGTAAAGTGTCAATTCATTCCCATGCTGGTTTTCCTGAGAACGATTCCTGGTCTTTCATTTCACTGTCATGTTACTATAGCCTTGAGGAAATCAGTAGAGACAGTAGAAAAAGTATTCACAAAAATATGCACTAAACTTTTTAGTGCCATAATACAAATCCACCCAACTTCTAACACACCTGCAGGTTCCTTGCACAGCACCAGGTGTCCATCCAATGAAAACACAAAACTGTCTTTATGAATTTGACCATAAGCACCCATCCTTATAAATATATTTACATCAATATAAAAGTGAGGAATTTATTAAAATAATTCTCTCAACTCAGCAGGAAATGAATACCAGAATGGTGACAGAAGAGGTTTATTGGGAATCAACAGGGAGAAATGTGGAACGTCCAATCAGCCCACTGCTAATCACCTGACTTCACCTCCAATATAAAGGATAGTGAAACATAACAACCTTGCTAAGTCACAATAAGTGGAAAAACATTATTTTAACATTGATACAGCTATGTACAATTTAAGTCTGTCAGTCACACTTGTGGACCAGGGAGAAGATGAAGGCCATAACTGGACGATGGAGAGGAAATAACTGTGCTGTGGTTAAATGCAAGTTGAGAGACTAGTTGGCTCTTACCATAGCAGGATGTAGTTTTTCTTCAAGCAGTGCAATATATGCCAGTGTGTCAGCTCCATCCTTTGAAGACAATTCATAATCAGCATTATATTTCTGCCAAAAAAAGGCAGTAGAGAGTTATATGAAACTTTCTAAAAAAGCCCTAGATGTAATAACTAAAGTTAGTATTTCACTAAACACATGGAATAATAAAAATAACATTTCTTTCTTTCACATACTTGAAATGTCTGTTTGAAATGTTGAAAATGGAAAATTCTGTTTTCAGTTTTTGCCTTGAAACTGCAACCAATGGAGCTTTTTGAGTCTTCTTGATGTCTACAACTGGTTTGTGTTTGTTATTAAAAAAAACCCTCTCTAAGCTAAAAAGATCTGTAGAATGCATTGGCCAATAAAAGGTTTCATCCGTCGTCACTGGATAGAACTAAATGAGGTATGATGGAATGTAATCTGGGAGGGAAGGAGTATATTCCAGAGAAGAGACAACTGAGTTCAGATAATTTGTGTGAGAGAAGGAGGGTAAAGACTCCCTAATAATTCCCAGAGTATATCTTCATGTAGGTAGTAGCCTGCTTCAGTTTGGCAAGATTTTGTCTATAGGTGTGGAAAATACATAAATCTGTTTGGAAGAATCACTCTGTATCTTTCTTAGTCTCTGGAGCCAGACATAGGGTGAGGGAGAATCAATTAAACATTAACTGCTTTCTGCTGATAACTGTTGTGTTTTGGGTTGGGTTTTTGTTTGTGTTTTGCTTTGAGGAAGTTAAACTGCATGGCTTGCAACATAATGTTATTGTTCCTATGGAGTCTTTATGTGTTTTATTTTCAGGCAGGTTACAAAATACCAAGGTGTATACTATGGATATGCATCCTAAACTATGCTGCTATGCTGCTCTTCTTTACAGGCTATTAAATGTATGAAACAATGTTACACTGTGTTTGTTAAATTTTAAAGGCAGGTTGTTAGATCCAAACAACTAACAGAATCATCCACTCTGATTAAGTCCTTCCTACTTCTTAAAACATCAGAAAGTTTCATTATGGATACATTTGTCATCAATAATCAATTCAGTTCTCTTTGGTGGTGGGCTCCATATTATTGAAATGAATTCAATAAATTACTGGAGCTGAAACAAGCTTGCTTTGAACTACAGTTAAGGAAGCAGGTTAAATTATATTTTGTCAGCTGCTTTACAAGTAGTCTTCAACTTACAATAGGCAATTTAACAACTATTCAAAATTACAATAGCCTTGGAAAATGTGCTTTATGGTCTGTGAAGCACTTTTGGCCATCATACACGCCATGCTGCCCCACACACTCATATGGTTGCATTTCAGGAGCCCCACAAAGGATTTCCCTTCTGTGCATAGAGGGCAGGAGGAACCCTTTGTGTGGCTGCAGGATCAAAGCTGAAATCCTAAACATTTCAGCTGTATTCCTGCATCCTCTGAAGGATTTCCCCTCTTAGCATGAAAGGGAGGGGAAACCCTTTGGTGGACTATAGGAATAGTGCTGGTATCTTCAGGATACAGCTGTTTCTGCAGCCCCACAAAGGATTTCCCCTCCATGCACAAAGGGGAGATGAAATCTTGTAGTGGATTGCAGGAACACTCCAGAGCAAAAGGGCTGCCTGCCAGGAGGATTTCAGCCCTGTGTAGAGTTACAACCTTCCAAGAGGCAGCCCTTTTGCTCTCAAAGAACTGCCTCCCAGGAGGATTTAGATCCATGTGAAGCTTAAATCCTCCAGTAGAATTGACTAACAGATTGATTGCTTAACAACCACTTTGTTCAACAACAGAGATTCCAGTCCCAATTGTGGTCATACAATGAGATCTACCTGTTATCAAATTATTTAACTTTCATATTTTTTATTAATTGGTTCTTTTCAAAATGGATGCTAATTATGTTTTTGTTTTACTTATACTTATAAATTGCCCATAATTCTTAATGACACTGGTTTGATATACATTTTCTCAACAATAATAAATATAAAATGTTCCTTCCGAATACATGTATTATCAGGAATCCTCATGGTCACAAGCAGAAAAGTAATTCTTTTGCTGTTGCATTATTTGTGAACTGTACTGAAGAGATTCTATCCTTTTTACTTCTTCACTGGTTCAGTTCTAGGGCTGGCTAGACAACCGGAAAAAAGTATGTATAAATGTTGCTTACAATGATTCAATGGAACCTTTGAAATATATCTTTTATAAAGTTATGCTCTTGGCATAGTATATGCTACTGTGTATAACAGGATGAATTATTATTTGCATGAGTCTATAACTTCAAAAAGGAAGAAAGCAGTTGATGTCTAGTTTCTATTCTATGATAAACATTCAAAATATTTCAAATTGCATTATATCAGAACATTCTGATGAAATTATGGATTTAGAACATACAATTTGATTCTACAGTGAACATGCATACCAATATCCAATTTTAGAGTGGCTCCCTAGGAGAACAAAATATAATTACCTCTGCTGACCAGATGCTATAGTAGAAATCAATCTGCAGCCATTCTTAACTGCTTCACCATTCATGAATTTTACTTTAAGCGAAAGGCTATGATTTGAGCAAGATAACATAATCTCCTCAGGTTCTTTTGTAAGCAGTTTCTATTAGCAGAAGAGTTGAACACAAAAAGAGGAGGAATTCTATGTGCCAATAAAACATACTTTTTATTTACCCTGATGCGTTTCAGAAAATGTGTTCTTTTTCAAAGACATGTCTAGAATATTCATGAACTGACTCTATTTGTTCATGTACGTTCCAGGAGTGCCCTTGAAACAGAATACATTTTCTGAAACATCTGAAGCCAAGTTAAAAAAAAAAGCCCTTTTTTTTTACTAGCACCTGGGATTCTTCCCACTCACAGTTATTTACTTTACTGTCCACCTTCTCTTTTAACATTTTGGAATTCTACAATGTCTGATATAACAGTAACCAGGAAAGAAGGAAGGCATATCTCAGTATTAGACACCACCTTCACATGCTGAAGATCTCATGTACTTTCAGGACCGTTAGAAAAACTTCTGCCTGCAAAACCTACCAGTTAGTGTTAATAATACTCGCATGAATATGATTCAGCGATAAGCAGTTTTCTAGGTTTCTAATTTCTGCCTGACTCCTTTAGAAACAGATCATCTAATCTGAGTTTAGAAGAGAAGACTACACTATTAGACTTTAAAGAGTTTTCAACCTTTCTTTCCACATGGATCATTTTAGATTGTTAGGCAAACAAAATGTTTCTATTACATTTTATTATATAATGGTGCTGCAAAGTGATTAGAAAGATTGATCGAAAATTTGATTTAGAGCATGAATGGGCATGTAGATCACGCCTATCAATGTTTCTTAAATCAAACATATATTTTTAAGTTACCATTTATTTAGTAAAATTACTAAATAAATACCCATCTCATGAAGTGACTCCGATTAGCATACAACCATTAAAATAAAACAATAAATATATAAAAAGAATTATTTAAAAAGTCATTATTCAAAACACAACTGCATGGTACAGGAAACAGTAGATTAAACACTACAGCCTTCTTAAGATCCTTGGTTCCCTCAGAACCTACCAGGCATGATAACAAAGCCAGTCTTGAGGGACCTCTGGAACATCAAAAAGAGATGGAACTAACCTAATATGGGTGGGAGGAGAATGTTCCATGAAAGCACTACAGCAGAGAAAGCCCACCTCCTGGGACTGTCAAGTGTTAAAGTTCCTAGCAGATGAACTAAAGTATTTCCTAATGGGATGGGCAGATGTAATTGGGGAGAGACCATGCTTCAGATGACCTGGTCTCCTGCCATGAAGGGCTTGAAAGGTTAAAACCAATACCTTGAATTAGATCCAGAAGCAAACCAATGCAGCTCCTGGAGCAGAGATGTGCTATTCTGGAAGCAAATAACTGTCCTTGCTGTTGCAATGCATTCTGCACTACCTGAAGCTTCTGAATACTCTTCAAGAGCAGTCCCATTACAGAAATCCAATCTGAAAGTGATTAGGACATGAGCAGAGGCTCCCGATCTAAGAACGGGTGCAACTGGTATACAACATGCAGCTGTGTAAAGGCCCTCATAGCCACAACTGCCACTTGCTGCTTGAGCAAGAGTTATGCATCCAAGCGGCCTTCAAATTGCACAATGGGTGTATCTGGGGAACTGTGACCTATCAGCACTAAAGATGGCAGAATCCTAGAACTGGTAAATTCCCAAATCCAAAGCCAGGGTTTCCAGGGTTCAGCAGAAGCTGTTGTTCCCCAACTAGACCCTCATAGTCTCTAGGCACTGGGATAAGAGGTTTATAGTGTCACTTAATTTGTCAGAGGCAGAGATGTATGATTGGGTATATCAGTATACCAATGATATCTCATATCAGGATGAGGAATAAGCTCTCTCATACGGCTTCATGTAGATGTTGAATAGGAGAAGAAAGCACCAAGTCCTGCAGCACCCCATTTGGTAAAGGCTGAGTAGGCAAACCAGCACAACACTTTGTAATCCACTCCAAATCCTCTAAGCCAATATAGAAGGATACCATGGCCAATGGTGCTGAAGGCTGCAGAGGGCTCAAATAGAACAAGGATAGATGTACAACCCCATCCCGCCCTCATAAGAAATCATAGAAAAGCATGATCAATGCCATTTCTGTCCCATGCCCAGTCCTGAATGGTGCCTGAAAGGGATCCATATAATCTATTTCTTCCAATGTCTTCTGAATTTGTTATGCAACTATCTTCTCAATCACCTTCTGCAAAAAAGCTAAGTTATACTGGCTGAAAATTGTCCAGTATGGTGGGATCCAGCAATAGTTTTCTTAAGAAGGGAGTGAACCATGGTCCCCTTAAGAGATAAAGGAACAACCCCCTCACTCAAAGAAAAATTAAGATTACTTCTTAATTTAAGCAGGTAGCAATACAAAGAACAAAGATAGTGACACTGCCATCCTATATCCGACAATCACCAAAGCAAAAGGATTTGTACCATCTAGACAGTATCAACGCTAACTAATGGATGTGCTATATCAGTGGTGGTTAACCTTTTTGGCACCGAGTGCTGAAACGGGAGCGGCGTGCGCGTCAGAAACCGGAAGAGCAGCTCCTGGTGCACGCATGCGCGCCGGCCACCTGGTCTTCCAGCTTCTAACGTGCATGTGCGCGCAAAGACCAGCTGGTCGGCCGGTTTCTAATGCGCATGCACATGCCAGAACCCAGTAGAGCAATGGGTGGTGGCTGGCGTGCCTGGAGAGATGACTGTGTGTGCTACTTCCGGCACACGTGGCATATGTTCGCCATCATGGTGCTATATCTTTCAAAAATTCCATTCTCTATTATACCACTGATAGAGCTATGGTTTGTAGTAATCTAAACCTGATATAACTGTCACAGAAAATACAAATAGTTTACTACCGATACTGTCTATTTAATATAGAAAATTAAATTAACCGGCACTAGTTCCTCCAGTATTCCTGTGACAAAACTATATACAGTACTAACAAATATAAAACAAGCCTACAGTATATCATCCTTAAACATACTGAAATAGGTAATATTAATTATGAAACCTACCTGTTTTCTTAAAAAGTTTAATATTTTTGCTGGCTGAGAAATAACAATATCATCTGATATTAACAATGGTATACTCCCTAAAAAAGATTAAATCAGATAAGATCATATAAACAGAAGAACTGCACTGATAACTCAACAGACCCTAATGTTTGATTATATCAGATATTGACTCATTATCTACAGTCTGAGTTATATCAGATTGTAATCCACCTTATTTTTCATTTAATCTTTATATTCAAGTCATGTCTTTGTAATAATGCTTATATTTTGTAGTCGTGATACTATATCACATACCAGATGAGTTGGATGGGTTTTGATTCTGTTACTAGATAGATATTATAGCTCTAAACATTGACAATCTATTATGCTACCTAATTCCTATTATATGATTCACACTTAGCTTGCATTATGCAATTATGTTTTAAACCAGGGGTCCCCAGGTCACATACCAGTACCAGTCCATGGTCTGTTAGGAACTGGGCTGCGCAAGCAGCAGGCAAGTAAGCGAAGTTCCATCTGTGCATGTGCAGGATCTAGGTTGCGCACAAAACCACTCCTCCCTCCGGTCTGTGGAAGACAATTTTGCTTCCAAAACTGGTCGCTGGTGCCAGAAAGTTGGGGACCGCTGTTTTAAACAACAGAACCGCATCAAAGAAATTTATTCAATATTTTGCTACACTTGCCTTTCAACATAGTGCAGGTATAAAACAAACCTTATTTTGATTCCATCCACTGTTTGCTTTGTATTTCAAGACTGGACTATGAGCCAAGTCAAACCAATTTCTTATTTAAACAGTTGTAAATATATATATAAACAGGGTGAGAAATTGGGATAGTTGTGGAGGGCTGGAGCCACTGCCAGCCCGCTTGCCCACCTACCCTTTGTTGCCTCCCCCTCCCACTGCCACCATGGGCCAGACAGGGACGGTCAAAGGATCAGATGTGGTGCATAGGTCATAAAATGCCCATGTCTGACTTTAAATGTGCCATAAAAAATTTAAAATATTAAAGTAATACCTCTTGGTGCCTTCCATGCATTATCTATTACACTGATTTTCAATGGTGCACCTGAAAACTTGGCATAAGTCTGTAATAAAAGTTAAAAAAAAACACAATTCAATAATGTAACATTCAGAAATTTTAAAAAGAGAAAAAATCATCTTGGAAAAACAGCAGCTTATTTCTTTTAATGTTCATGCTTGTGTTTTCTGTTGCTATAGTAAGCATCAAATCTACAATAACCAATAGGAAATTATCCATTAATTCTATGAATTTCAGTGGGATATTAATTGCCACTAGGAGAGCTAGATTTTTTTTAAAAATATTTTTCATTATTACACATTATACATTTCATTATTATACATTATACATAACATTTTCAGTTTTGCAACGACCGTGTACTCGCTATATCAAGTCCTTTAAATACACATCGTGTTATACACTCTGATTATAACCATTATTCTCATGGTTATACAGTATAGTCTTTTTTAAATACATAGTATTGTATGTCATAATTATAACTATTGTTTTCATAGTTGTATCATAGCACTCTACTACATTTGTTATTCTATATCTATATTCAGGTAAAGTCCAATGTTGGTATTACTTATAATATATATTCTTACATATTTCTATGTATGTATTTAACTCTATTTTGTTAATCTTTCATTGTTACGTTACTAATCTCTGCCCCTGTCATTTAACCATTTGTACAAAACCTCCCATGTTAAGTGGTATTCTGGTTCCTCTTTATCTTTAAGTTCCATCGTTAATCTGTCCATTTTGGCATATTCTAGTATTTTTGCTATTACCTTTTCATCTGTAGATGTACTTTCATTTTTCCAATTTTGTGCATATGTAATTCTAGCTGCTGTTATTACATGTAGGATTAAGTATGTGGTTCTTTTATTATATTACCCGGATAACATACTTAACAAGAATAATTCCGGTTTCAGATCTAATTGCTGTGCTGTCATCCCTTCTAACCACCTTTTTATCTTTGATCAGTACTTTTTTGCCATTGGACAGGTCCACCACATATGATAGTAGGATCCCGGCACATATTTGTATTTCCAGCATTCTGGTGACATATTTGGAAACATTTTTGCCATTCTTGCTGGTGGCAAGTGCCATCTATAAAACATTTTATATAGGTTTTCTTTATAGGCTGTTGACATCATTAGTTTATAATTCCTTTCCCACAATTTTTGCCAATGATCTAATTCTATAGTGTACCCAAAAAATTTTGCCCATACTATTGTAGTTTCTTTTACCCATTCTTCTTCTTCCATTTTAAAATGCAAGGGGTAATTATATATTTTCTTTATGAATTTTTCATCTGTCCCCAACAGTATTTTATCCAGTTCTTGAGGTTCCTTATAGAATCCATATATTTCTGTATCTTTCTTATGTCTCATTTGCATTTGAATATGTGGCCACTAGTGCAAGTCAATTCCCTGCTTTTTAAATTCCTGTTTAGATTTTAAATCCCCTTGTTCATTAAGCATCTCTTTATACCTTACAATTTTATCTGGATCTAAAACATTAGGATATATTAACGCTTCCATCTTGGATAGCCAGACTGGTATTTTCATATAATGGTTCTGTTTAATTTTTTTTCCATACTGACAACAGAGCATTTCTAATACAGTATCTATGAGTATCTAATATAGTATTCTTTGGAAGTATCTATGTGTTTTGTTTTTCCCGTACCATATAAATGCATGCTATCCCATTTGTAAATCATGCCCTTCTATCGTCAATATTCTTTTGTTCTTTAAATGTATCCACTCCTTCACGCATGTGAGCACTGAAGCCTGATAATATAGCTTCCAGTCTGGGAACATTTTAAATTTAATTCTTGTTTTTTTGCCTTGACAGATGAACTTTGACATAAGTCTGTTTAAGTCCTCAAAAAACTTTTTTCCTAATTTTATCAGGATTACTTGGAATAAGAATAGCAATTTTGGTAAAATATTCATTTTTGTTGTAGCTATCCTCCCGACCAACGACAACGGTAGATTTTTCCATTGTCCAGATCCGTCTTTATTTACTGTATTAATTTAGTGTAGTTGTCTTCTTTGATGGATGTACATCTTGCTGTTAACTAAATTCCCAAATATTTAACTTTTTTAGTTATCTACATGACCATCTTTTTCATCAGTTCAATTTTCTGTGGTCAATATTTTGATCTTTTCCTTGTTTATTTTAAGTTCTGCCACAGCACCAAACTCTTCTATTTTCTTTATTAATTTAGGTCCTGTTTCTAGGGGTTCCTCCAAAATAAATACTAGGTCGTCTGTAAATGCTTGTACTTTGTATTGTTCTCTTTTTTATCTTCAGGCCTTTTAATTCTGGGCCCTGTCTAGTCTGTCTAAGTAAGACTTCCAGAGTTAGTATGAATAAGAGGGGGGATAGTGGACAACCTTGTCTTGTACCTTTGTTTATGTTAATTTTTTCTGTTATTTCTCTGTTTACTATCACTTTCACCATTTGGTTGGACTATATTGCTTGGATCACCTTTACAATTTTTTTGCCGAAATTCATGCTTTTCAGTTCAATTTTCAATTCAATTTAATTGCTGGTTCATGTTATCAAAGGCTTTTTGTGCGTCCAAAAAGATCAATGCCAGCTGTTTTTTGGAGTGGACTTCGTAGTATTCCAATACGTTCATAATAATCCTCATGTTATTTTTCAATTGTCTTTTAGGTAGAAACCCATTCTGTTCAGAATGTATTAATTCATTTAAAAATCTTTTTAGTCTTTCCGAGTTTATAGAGGTGAATATTTTATAATCTACATTCAGTAATGATATTGGTCTGTAGTTTTTTTATCTGTTGAGAATCTGTGTCTTCCTTTGGGATTAGTGTAATGTATGTTTCTATCCAGGTTTTGGGAAGTTTGGCCTTTGATAATGCTTCATTATAAACCTCCAATGTCTCTTGTAGAATTTTATAAAGTTCTGCAGGAAGTCCATCTGGACCAGGTGTCTTATTGGTTTTTTGTCTTTTAATTGCTTCTGTTATTTCCATTGTCGTTATTCTTTCATTTAACATTACTCTCACTGTATCTGGTATTTTCGGTAATGCAGCCTTTTCCAAATACTGTTTAGTTGTACCTTCTGACGTTGTTTCTTGACTATACAATTTCCTGAAGAATTCCTGGGTTTTTTTCTTTTTGTCTTCATTTTGATGATGAAGGATTCCCTTTTCTTCTAGCAGTTGGTGTATCATTTTCTTCTCTTGTTCTTTTTTCAAGTTGTATGCTAACCATCTCCCTGGCTTGTTTGCATGTTCAAAAAAAAATTGTTTCTCCATTTTAATTTTTTGTGCCATTTTTATCTTGCACTATCAAGTTCAGTTTGTGTTTTATTAAATTGCTTTTCTCTTTTCTCTTGTTTTTTTGAGGATCTTTCTGCAGTTCTGTCTCTAGACTTTTAAGCTCATCTTGTAATATATTTTGCTGCTGTTTCTTTTTCTTATTTCTTCTTGCTATATATGTTATCACTAATCCTCACATGTATGCTTTTGCCGTGTCCCAGACATTTTGTAGTGATATTTTTTCTTTCTTCTTTTCTTTAAAGAAAAAATCCATTTCTTTCTCCATTATTTGCGTAAACTCCTTGTCTTTTAGGATAGTTTGATTCATTGTCCATCTCAGTTTCTTCTTTTGTCCCTTCCATGTGATTTTTAGAGGATTGTGGTCTGCCCATATGTTCTTTGCTATCTCTACCTCTTGAACATCTGTTCCTATTCCTGGCGTCATCCACACCATATCTATTCTTGACCACAATTTATGTCTATTCGAATATAATGTGTATTGATTTACCTTTGGATTAAGCTCTCTCCATATATCCTGCAATCCTATTTCTTGTGTCATGTCGGCAAATGTTTTTTTATTTCTTTTGCTGCTTCTGTAATCTTTTTTGACATCCACAATTGCAATGAAGTCTCCTATTATACATATATTTTCATAGCCCGTTTCTGTTATCTTTTTATGAAGCCTTTTGTAGAACTCTTCCTGCTTATTATTTGGAGCGTATATAGCAATCAAGAGGATTTGTTTCTGGTTTATTAATACCTCCATCATTAGTATTTTCCCTTCTTCATCTGCATATATTTGTTTAGTTTTTAATGATTCCCTAACGTATAATACTACCCCTCTTTTCTTTTGATGCGCTAGTGATGAGTACAATTTCCCAGTTTTGGGGTATTCCAATAAATTGCTGTGTTGCTTTTTAATATGCACTTCTTGAAGACAAATTATATCCAATTTTAATCTTTGTAGTTTTGTAAAGGTTTGTTTTCTTTTTGTGGGGGAATTCAATCCATTTATGTTAACAGATGGCATCTTTACTTCCTCTTCCATCTTCTCACTTTTATATAGGTCTTACCCTTCTAGTTGTTCTTATCTCTCTCTGTGTTTTTGTTCTGATGCCTTCTTGTTCCGCCCATTCACTTTCCACTCTCACTCTTTCTTCTTGCTCTAAGTTTTTTTTTTCTACTTGCAATTCATCTTGGCTTTTATTTTCTATCCCCTCTCTACTTTCCTGTTCTTCATTTGCTGTAAAGTGGTGTTCAAAGAATTCATGTGCCTTGTCTAAGCTATCTATCCTTATTTTTTTGTCTTGCCAGGAGATCAGAATTCCTTCTGGTATTAACCATCTAAACGTCACATTGTATTTGATCAATTGTGCTGTCAGGAATTGATACTGTCTCCTCTGCTCTCTGACTCTCCTGGGTATCTGTTTTAAGGTCAGGATTTCTCTTCCTTCATACTTCATAGGTTCATCCCTTGTTCTTTTGTATATTTCATCTCTCAGTGTCTTCTTGGTAAACCTCACATGCACTTCATTTGGTAATTTATGCCTTCTTGCATAGTTTGTGTGAATTCTAAAAAAATCATCAATATCCCTTCGTATATCATGGTGGTTTTTTTTCTGTAGTACTCCAGCCAGCAGTTCTATCATCACCTCAGCCAGGTCTTCCTCTTTCTCTTCACACAATATTCTGGAATCTCAAATAAAAAGCCACCTTTTCCATCTAGAGAAAGAGTATTGTCTTTTCTAACTCTCTATTGGCCTGGAATAGTTTTTGGTCCATTTCTTCCATTCTTTTTTTCTGTATGCTCGGCCCTTATTTCTATATTCTGTATTATTTTCTGTTCATTTTTCGCTATTGTTTGTTGGATGTTCCCTATCTTTTCATCCATCTTACATATATCCCCCTTCATCTCCCCCACTTCATTTTTGATTTCCTCATGATTTTTAGATATAATTTCCTGGTTCTTGGTCATAGCCTCTTGGATCGATAGCAGGATTGCTTGTATACTCTGCATTGAGCTTGACTTCTCCAGGGCTAGCATACTTTCTTTTGATCGTTGATTAGATGGTGATGATGTTGCTGATGAGGGAGTAGATGAACCTTTCTTTCCTATCTTTGGTATGTCTGATGTGCTTGTCATTCCTAATAATCAGAAGGTGCTTCTCCAAACTAACAGACACAGTAATTGTTTTTACACTGTTAAAGATTTTTTCCCCACGCCCCTTGGTGTACCACCTTCAACTCTCTAATATTGTATTAGTAAAGATATTCGATAAAGTTAAGTCCACAATCCCACAAGAATATATATCTGCATATAACTTTTTCAAATTACAAAGTTAGTAAGTTAAATTACAAAGTTGATAATAATAAAGTTAATAATGCAATAATAAATACTTAGTGTTGTTCAGTGATGATTAGTTACACATAAATCTTAAGGGTGGGCGCTTTTTCCATTTCTTCTTCCTTCAGCGGTCAAATTTATAGTCCATGTTAAATTAGTCTACACTGTTCTTATTGTAATCCTTTGGGAATCTTTTTTGCAAATTAAGTTTTGTAGTCCACCAAGGCCCCAAAACCCATCCAGTCAGCAAGATTTTTTTTCCAAAACAATATCTAGATAGATGTACAGTTTCCAAGTTCACTCTTCACTCATTCAAGTTGGTTAATGACCTCTCTGAATATCACAGGAGCCTTTATGGAATCTTTGTAATATTTACAAGTATTTCATCAGTCACTTCCCTTTTGTATGCACTCTTCTGGTCAATAGGTGATGCCCTTACTCTTTTTAAAAAAATGCGGTCCGGACTCCTCCTTCAGTGTTCTAAATCCATCTTCAATCGAGCAAAAATAATAATAAACGTGCTGCTAGTAGTTCTCAATTTTTTTTTGTGTTCTTTCCAAATATTTAGTCTAGGCTTTAATCTAACTCAGTCTTTGCTTCTTTATAGTCGTTCTGTTATTCTTTCCGGAGATGTCAGTAGCTCTACAAACTTAGTTGCCGCTACTCCACCCCTTCTTTTGAGTCCCACTTTCACTCTTTTCTGCTCCTATATCAGGATAAATTCATTTCAGGTTAGAAACTTCTTACCCAATACAGCCATGTTGATCTTTGATTTTTGTCTTCCTTTCTTTCACCAAGCTGTCACAGCTTCAGGTCGGCCACTATGACCATCTTCTGTCCTGTCGGCTTAAAGGAGTTTCCCCTCATTCTAGTGGAAAATTGCCTTTTTCCACGCAGTCTTCGGGGCTTCCCCTCTACCTTCGCTAATCCCTCCAGGGTTAACAATACCCATTGAGGGTCGTGAGACAGGTGAATTCGGGTGCGAATAACGGAGCCCCGTTTCCCTGCTCCGCTTTGCTGTCATGCCAATTCTTGATTGATTTTTGGGATTCAAGCCCTCTGAAAGGTTTATTCGGGGGGGGGGCATGGTGTGGATATTTACTGTTTTCTGGCGATTCTGTTTAATATCTCAGTACAAATAATATGGTAATGTTGCTCTCACAACATTAAATCTTTGCATACAACAGAGATAACACTTTTATACTGTGCTGAAGCAATTCTGGGTTGTATTAAGTTCACATTATATTAAGTTAAGTTCACATCAAGTTCACATTGTATTAAGTTAAAACATAACATTTTTTCTTCCACACTTTGTGAGCATAGCAATGATCAAATGCTAAAATATAATTTACAGAATTCACTTACATTTTTCTAGAAGATAGTTAAAAAGTAATATTACTAGCCACTAGATGCCACTGTTGTTTTATACCAATACAGCAGGATGAATTTTTATGGTACTTTTAAAGAAATCATTTAAGAAAATATGAGCATCTGGAACATTTTTGTTTTTATATTGTATTATTATTGTTGCTTTACCTTTCGATTCTTCCCCCTTGATTTTTTGTACATTTTATATATATTATTTATGTTGTATTATATCTATTTTGAATTTTGTTTTGTATTTTTTCTTACTTAGAAATTACAGATATGTCCTCACAAGTATGTTTTCATGAGCTCTAAGTAATGTATTGTTATATTTGTTTTTTTATCCTTTTATCTAGTTTTTTAGCTCTGCTTGTTAGTAAACAAATATTTCATAAGATTGTCATAATAGCCTGCAATAAAAGGAAAACATTACTCTTAGAGCAGAACTATTATTATAGGTCCTATCCATACCTACCTACCTACCTACCTACCTACCTACCTACCTACATACATACATACATACATACATACATATATATATATATATATATAAAATCTTTACCAAAAGTTGGGATTTTTTTAGGATCATAGTACATCTACTTTTGACTTTTTAATGGTTTTTTTTAAAAGCACTATGCATACCAGTTTATTTATGTTTATAATGCAGGGCTAATTGTAATACTAAAGAAGAATTCACAAAATATGTGACATATATTTGCTTTCTCCTGTCTTATCTCCATACAAAAGACATTTTTTTGATTTTTGATCTATTTCTGGAATCTGAGCTGAACTAGGTAATCATACAGAAAAGCATGGAAATGTTGGTAAGACTTTATCACACCCTCTTCAAGTGAAAAAAGTTAATCTGGGCCAAGATTTGTTAGTTAAATCAGTAGGCATGTGTTTCCTTAAATATTCACATGTGAAA
Organism: Oxyrhabdium leporinum; assembly: GCA_032468155.1. Taxonomy (NCBI): domain Eukaryota; kingdom Metazoa; phylum Chordata; class Lepidosauria; order Squamata; family Cyclocoridae; genus Oxyrhabdium; species Oxyrhabdium leporinum. The sequence goes on along the minus strand of JANHFL010001960.1, from coordinate 395,121 downwards.
AATTCCATGTAAATACACCAAATACTTGGAAAGTGCTTTGGTAAAACTTTGTTTACGAAACATACCTGTTATTTAGAAATTTACCATTTACTAACATAATTTTTCCTATTCTTAACCCCTAGACTTTAGAGTTAAAGGAGTATAATAAAGTCATGTCAATGCCTGTAGACGAGGGGTGTCAAACTCACATTGTCATGGCGTCGTCATGTGTCATATCAGAACTTTTTTCCCCTTTCGCTAAACTGAGCATGGGGATGGCCAGAGTGTGATGCATCTGGTCCATGGGCCAGGAGTTTGCTGTAGACGAAAGGAAAATGAACCATTAAATTGGATGTCAGCATTCCAAGTAACGCACCAATGCTGTGTGGCAACCTTGAAGCCTCCAAGTTGGCTTTGGCCAGGCTCCCTTCAGGGTTGACAATAGGTTTCCCCAACTGGTACCCTCAAGATATCAATCATATTTCTAGGAGTTCTAGCAATTAGAGGCATTAGTAGGAGGTTGTAAAAAAAACTGAAATTCTTCGGGGCTAAATCACGGATTTTTAAGTATTATTTTTTCATTAATATTTTTATTTTCCATCTGTGTCATTCAATAAAAGCTAACAATTACTCTGAATGCTTGTCTGAGGATGGTTGTCTGCTCAGCCAATTAAGATTTCTGATGTCTTCAAACAAATAATACAATTTAGTGTTAGGCATTCCACTACTGTTAGGACACAGTGAAAACAATACCTTCCTATAGATTACTTGGACTTATTTATCAGAAATAATGCTGAAGCATTTTGTTTTTGTTTTTGTTTTTAAGAAAAATGGCTTTTGATAAAATTATTTAGCTGGAAAATATGGTACTTATTATTTTAATTTAGTAAATGTATTGGCTACCCATCTTACCACAGGATAGCTCTTCTACCAGGTTCCTTCTGATTTTTGGCTACCATAGACTAACATAGCTATCCACCTATAATTCATTATTGACCAGTGAATATTTTGATTTTCTTTTCAAAAAATGTAGTCACAGTTGGCAATCCTTACATAATTAAGATGATCAGTTTTATGCAATATACAATAATCAATTCTAGGCAATAAAAAGGAAATTCTTTCAAACTCTTTCTCCTAGCTTTCCGAGGAAGGATGTAGAACAGAAAAGTTTAAGGCTCGTACATACTGCCGTAGTTTGTTTATTTATTGAAAAATACTGTTATTTTGCTTTTCATCTGAAAAGGCTCCAGATCTCTTTACAGAGATTAATAATAAGATAATCTCTCCACAGAGGATCACAATTTTTTAAAATGACATAATTTAGTCTCATGTCTATTTCCTGGAGATGGGTGGTCATGTTTGCAATGGGGCAGAAAGGAATATAATTGAAACATCATCATTCTTGCTTGTTTTGGTGATATATTTATTGCTGGTTTCTCTCTTTATGCTTTTAAAGAGTTGCCAAACTCCTTTTGAAGACATTATTTCAATTAGGATTTCCCCCCCTCATTACTGTATATGTAATATCAAACATTTCTAGTCTGGTCTTTAGTACTTTAAAACTGCTTTTGGTTTAGTGTTGTTTTAATTGTGGGTTGATTTTATTTAATACTTGATAGTATCTTTATCTGTAAGGTATTTTGGTTATTTTATACAGACCATAAACTCAATACATTTATAATATAAACAGCAGCATACAGAAAATAGTTCAACAGAATTCTGGCTGGCCCCATCCCGCCCTGCGGCCTCCAGGATTCTCCACGTGCTCCATTTTGGCTCCCAGGTAAGTGCAGGGAGGCCCACTAGGCCCAAAAGGGGTGCAGGGGGTGTGGTGTGGGCCCCTCGCAGTGTGTTTTTGCTCCCAGGGGGCTGCAGGGAGGCCTAGCCTGTAAGGCTGGGGCGCCCAATCCATCTATTCGCAGCCTCCCAGCTGATTGGCTGGATCTTCTTTTGTTGCCCTGCACAGGAGAACAGAGCTGGGAAGCAGGTTAGTGAGGTGTGGAGGGAATGGGGATTTTGCAGTATCCTTCCCCTGAAGTGGAATCCTGCCTGGGGAATTCTGGGAATTGAAGTCCATGCACCTTAAGGTTGACAAAGTTGAGAAGCATGGGTCTACACTAAAGCTTAGGATTTTCCATTCCTGTTTTATTTAGAGTTTGATGCAATTAAATAAATCTGTTGTGGTTTCCTTAACAAATAGTGATTAAAGCGATATGTACCATTACTGGACTTTTGGTGAGAAACTGAAATGTTGATGTGGGCTTTGATGATTAGATATGGGATTATGGAAATAATGTAGACAAATGTTAATCTTAGAGTAAGCGTTTGATTTTTTTTAACTTGTATCTCTACTAAAGAAAATAGGAAGTCATTCTTTTCCATTTTCCTTGGTTGTTTTTTTCTTTCTTACACTTTCACTTTTTTCTTTCCTGAGTCTTTTCTTTTTTTAAATGTTTATTTATCCCTTAGCTTTGTTTTGCTTTTTTTTGATGTATAAAGGATCAAATACTCAGCCATTATAATTCTACATTCCTTATTTACAGAAATTGTATCACAATTTAGAATGAAATCCACTGGGAGCCATCTCATATAAGGCAGGCTCTGAGTCCCTCTAACCAAAAAGTATTTATCG
>JANHFL010001960.1:357420-368613 GCA_032468155.1 Oxyrhabdium leporinum | reverse complement strand
GGTTCTGGGAAGCCCATAATACCTGGCTTTGCTCCCAGACCCTGAATTAATGTATTTGTGGGACTCTTGTACTTGTATTGTTGTGGTTGTATTTAATTCAGGATGTCATGTTTTCTTTAATGGTTTTTACAATGTTTTAAACTTTTAACTGTGTATTTAAATTTTATAAGCCACTCAGTTTCCTAGGCTGGGTGGCTATTGTAATGAATGAATTAATTAATTAATTAAGGGAAACTGCTACCAGCATTCAGCAATCATGGCCTGAGGCAGTTGGAGTCTTTTGGCCACCAAGCCACAGTGTGATCCTTACTTTATTTTTAAACCATGCTTGGGTTGGAATGTCTTTCCAATAAAGGATAGTTGCCTGTAAATTGGGATACCTAAGTGTCTTATGGTTAAATGAGAATTTTACTCAAGTTCAACTATATGAAACACTTAGTGTTTGAAAGGACCGTATCACTGCTCGTATTGCTAAGATTTCTGATCCTACTGTATTTTCTATTAGTTGATTGATTGTCATACATGTCTCTACAGGTGACTTTAACAAGCAATTATTAAGTCACATGTTGCAAATGAACCAGATACTAGTTGAAGTGAAAGACCTCCTCAGACAGCAGGTATCTCTGAGCTTTCTGTTACAACTACTTTGTTTTGCGCTAAGAAATATATACGATAATATTATTTTAGGAAAGGAACTGATTGTGTTCAAATGCCAAGAAGATAGTTTAATCTTCTCCAACTTAGTTCTTAGTTCTTCTTTCATTTGCTGGATTTCTGATCCCAAAATTGAAAATGATGTCTTAGAACAGGAAGATGTGTCTAATTTTATTACATTATTTATCAGCAAATAGTCCATTCATGCAAACACCTTTAGACCTGCCAAAATTATGAACACTAGGACTATTTAGGCTGAGAACAAGAAAATGATGCAAGAAATGTGTGTCATAGTTAAGGCCACATTCCATAGGTATTGAAATGTCTGATCACCTGAGTAAGACTCTAGATTCCCACTAGATTTAGATGCTGGAGGAGAATTTTAATTCAACAACCAAGCTGAACATGCAATAAAGATGACATTCATGCAAATGATAAGGTGTAAATTTTAAATTAATACTTTGGCTTGAGAGATGTAGGTTTTAAAGCTTAGACAAGTATTAGCTACTCTATTTACTTCCAGTAAATTCATCAGAGAGCTAAAATATGAAAGAGCGGTTGTTTACTTGGAACAGACTTGTCATAAGTTCAGCATGAATAAATATGCTAGTACCAATCTTATACTGAGGATTTGCAAACCTAAGCTATGTTATAGAGTTAATTGTATAATGTGCCTTTTATGGACAAAAAGTAATGAAGTCAGAATAATTTGAGGTAGATGGCTCTGTTTAATACATTTTATTTGTCCAACTAAGGTTAAGGAGACAGCATTTCTAAGGAATACTATAGCTGAATGCCAGGCATGTGGTAAGTCCTTTTGATCTCCTGGGTTTAAGTAGGATTTTTATAAACTTTACAATTAAATCACAACAAACCTGTTGTTATGCTTAGCTGCTAACTGTGTAGTTAAGTGGCATGAAATGATTGATTTTTATGGGGCTTCCTTAAATAATGGTGGAATTATGCACATAGCCTTAAGTGATTACTACAGCAATTAATTTAATAGCCTCATCCCAAGCATGCTAACTCAGTAATTGTGTTATGCATGCTGCTATTCACATAATAATTGCAGAAATGAACTACTCGGATTCAGTAGGAGAAATGACCTGCTAGCTTACTGAGTGATATTCTCATTGGCTCACTCAAGATTTACTTGATTTAAAATGCTATACTTTATCATCATAGGATTGGGAATCGGAAATTTCCCCACTTCTTCCCCACATCCCCCGAAACCCAAGTGTGAAGCCGATACTTGTTTCCCGGGGGTACACTGTAGAGACACAATAGATGGGTACCAGTGTGGTCCTTGTCCTGAAGGCTTCACTGGAAATGGAATTATTTGCACAGATACTGATGAGGTGAGTTATCCTTTGAGTGCTTTTCAGAGCTAGACTGAGATACAATATTTTGCTATCTGAGACATAGGTGGAGTTAGCAGAAGCTGAAGCTAACTTAGAAGGTTTTCTAACACACCTAAAGGCAGCAGGTGAGTTTAAAAGTTGCAGGCATCCGGGCATAAATAGCTTTGTTCTCTGAGGGAGAAAAACACAGAAGAATCACTAAACCTGCCTTTTCGCATTTGTTCCCTATGGTACAGATATTTCTCAACTTACCACCATAATTGAAGCCACAATTTGGTGGTAAGGCGTGATGACGGTTAAATGAGTCACCATGTGACTGCGCTTGAACTTTTTGTCTTTTATGTGGTGATTGTTAAGCAAATTTGGAGGTTGTAAAGCGAATGCTTTGGTCATTAAACAAACACAGTGGTTGTTAAATGAACTCATTGTTTGCTATGCGATTTTTATTTATTTTTTTTAATTCTGGTAGCTAGAAGTAAATGCCAGTTTCTGGCAAAAACATAATAAATCACAGTAATATGAGCACAGAGGTAAGGGGAGCCTGGCTGTCAGAACTTCAAATCCAGGTTGTAATGGGTCTGTTGTAACTTTTAAAAGTCAAGGATTACCTGTAGGTGTGTTGCTCTGCCTAATGGTATGATTGGTCCTGCATAGACAAAAACATGCAATACTGAGGATCAATGCAATCCAAGCTGTCTTATTCTTTGGCTGAGGATAATTTCTCAATGTCTAGAGCACCCATATTTCAAAAAGAAAAATTGTGGGGCTCCTTTCTAATTCTAACATTAGAATTAGGGATTCAGAATGTGAGTTAAGTAGTGCATCTAATAAATATCTGTATGTTTAACTTGGTTGGCTGGATGCCTTATAATTAGTATGTAGTAAAAATTGGACCTTTGTCTTTCAGTGCCAGTATAAACCATGCTTCCCAGGAGTGCCATGTGTGAACATGGCTCCAGGTTTTAGATGTGAAGCCTGTCCACCAGGATATATTGGGCAGATTATCCAAGGAATGGGAATAAACTTTGCCAAAAATAACAAACAGGTTTGTCATCTCATTGCTGTTCTTTGCAACCAAATGCAGTCTAGTTCCTATAAATATCTTGCTTCATATAGCTAAACTATTTTTTCTTCAAAATCCAATTAGTAATCTCTATACAAATGCCTGCATCATTTCTCTATATACAGCAAAATGTGGTTTATATTATTAATAGGCTACAGTATTTATTTCAATTGATGGCCTGCTCATTTTAAGGCCTCCAAGGGCTTTGTAACAGTTAAAATTTATTTTGTCATTGTTTTGTGCCTGGTCCAATACACATATCCTTAGGTTCTTCCTAGTTGGCTTTGCTGAAATGTGATTCTATTATGACACATTACAACCTTGTTCTTTCTTGAGCGGAGCTTCACAGGGACTCCCCACTTCTTCTGAGGCATCCCTCAGTCTTTATCTGGGATTCCATTTAGCAGCTTGGAAGTTTGCTTAATGTTACAATGGAAATGCTGGGATTGCGCTCATTGCGAAGCAGTCACATGGGCATCTTGCTTAATGACTGTTTCGCTCTACAGCCCAGATTTCGGTCCCAATTGCGGTTGTAAGTCAAGAACTACCTGTAATTTAATTTTCATCTGCTCCTCACTTCAAAAGCTTGCATTCATGACCATTCGGCGTTCATGGACTGTGAGTGCTACAAAAAGGAGATTTGAGGTCTTCTGGTGTCTCTGAGGTTTCAAGTTGCTCCTTCTTTTTTCTAGACATAGTGCAAAGACCTGCAATTTTCTCTGATGTTCTGTGATTATAATAAAATGGAGACATTGTGATTTAAACTTTCCTTCCTTTTTTTGTTCTCTGAGTTTTGCTTTGTTTATTGTTCTGCCTCATGAAGAGTTCTAAAAATCTCAAAAGTTTACTCATTATCTTGGGAGCTTACGTTGATTTGTTTGATTTGGGTTTTTTTTAATGTTCTTATAATTTTTTTAAGTTAAGAAAATAAATGCCTATAATTTTTATCTACAAGATAAAACAGCTCAAAATAAAGACTTCTCTACAAAAAGCAAATATAGACTTAATGTGAATTACATGTGAAATGTTTTGCTTATTTGCAATAACAGATTTCATTTGTTCCCCAGTTAGTTTAATAGCTAAATTTCCTGTCTTGTATCTCCCCACCCAATATCATCCATTCTTTGAAATATATATTCATTTATATTGTACAGACTGAATACACCTGCTGCAGTAGAATGTTTTGACTTTTTCTTCTACATTAAAACTCAGTTAAGATTTAATAATATAATTCTTTTAAAATATTCCTTTTTCTATATTTTAATATATATATTCTTTGCTATAAACATTTTATTCTTAAACAGCAGATCTGTTAGAGTCAACTTGCTTTTTTAAATCACATTAGGCTTGTTTGGACATAGATGAATGTCAGCGTATAGCAAATGGAGGTTGTGTCCCAAATTCCCAGTGTATAAACACCATGGTAAGCATTACTTACAATTATCTGAATTTACTCATTCTTTATGTTTCAGAAATAACAGTAAACTTGTCTTGCTGATAACTTTTTTGCAGTGAATAGAAGAAGGCAAAAGCATATTAATTATAGCAATAGCAGTTATGTACCACTTCATAGTGCTTTACAGCCCTCTCTAAGTGGTTTACAGAGTCATCGTATTGCCCCCAACAATCTGGGTCCTCATTTTACCCACTTCGGAAGGATGGAAGACTGAGTCAACCTTGAGCCACTGAGAATCAAACTGCTGGCATTCAGCAGAATTAGCCTGCAATTCTTCATTCTAACCACTGCGCCACTATGGCTCTTATATATTTGATTTATTACTAATTAATGACTAAAAACAGATAAAAACATGGAAGCTTGATATTGATGGAAGCATGATCACAAACTACTTCCTTACTTTGAATAAGTTTTGATCTCCAAGGCTAGATTAATTGCATCCAAGACATGAACATTTGTTCGTGAGTGGGGAGAGGTGTTAAATGATGACATGTACATCATGATAAAAATGCCAGGAGTTGTATACTTGCATCAGATATTGGGATGCCTGTATAGTATGTAAGGCTGGGATTTGCATCATGAAACAAGCATGTGTGCATTTATTTATAGATATATTTATTTATATTTTGCATTTTGAGATTGCCTGTTCTAGAGTGCCCCTGGAGGAACTCTGGGTGGTATACAGTGTCATTTTACTTCATAGTGGTTTGCTGCAGATGCTGCAGATTACAAGATACCGAAAGAAGTTGCTGATAGTTTATCTCAGTTTCTCAAACTTGGCACGTTTAAGATGAGTGGACTTCAACATCCAGAATTCGTCAGCCAACATGGCTGGCTGAAGAATTCTGGGAATTGAAGTCTACCCATCTTAAACTTGCCAAGGTGGAGAAACACTGGTTTAACTGAAAGTATTATCTTTAAGACATCTTAGATAAATGGGTAAAATGCCAAATGACTGAAGAACAAAAGTTGAACCTAATCTTCAAAAAGGAGTAAAAGAAAAATCCAAGGAACTATAATGCACTTAGTCTGACAAAAATGTCCACAAAACCTCAAAGCAGATCATAAAAAGACTGATATGTTAAATATCTTGAACTCAATACAATAATTAGAAGTCAGCATGGATTTGGCAAAGAGCAAGTCTTCCCAATGTAATCTCATTTTTTTTGGTTAGATCTTCTTTGATAAATTGTGGAAATGCTGTAGATCTAATATATATGAATTTCAACAAAGCAACTGTGAAATTCTGAGTAGCAAGTTAATAAGGGTGGACTGGATAACAACCAATTAATGATTTTAAGATAGAGGAAGACAGATTCCAACTCAGCATTAGAAAATACAGCAAGTCAGCAATGGAATCACTTACCCAGGCAGTGGTTGTTTTTAGTCACTGGTTCGTTTAGTTGCAATGTTTATGGATTTATGTGCTTTTCCCAAGGGTTCTTATCACTGTGGTGCTTGCAAGCCAGGATTTACTGGAGATCAAATCAGAGGATGCAGGGCTGAACGAAGCTGTAGAAATCGTGTTCTGAACCCTTGTAGCATCCATGCCGATTGTTCAGAAATAAGACAAGGAGACATCTTGTGTGTTGTAAGTTCATGCTCTTCCCATCATTATTAAATATATATAAAACTTAATGTAGAGCAGGGATTAAGAAGAAAAGAAAAGCAAGCAAAAGAAAAATGTACATGACAAATCATATTTTATAATTTGTTGTTAAAATTTGCTATAGTAGTATTTTGGAAGCAAATTTGTATCCATGTTTTGTTTGGAATTTTGACTTTTACAAAAAAAATTCTACATTAATATATTTTTAAAAAATGTCTTAGTGTGCCTACCTTTCCCAATTTGATAGCTTTTGAATGTGTTGGGACTGCAGAATGTCAGCCATATAATCAGTCATCATCTCATCCTGCCTACGAATTTTGGAAGTTGCAGACATATCTCATTTTAAGCAACTCAAAACTGAGAAAGCTGTAGTATGCATGTGTACAGAAGGCCTAGAATATGTTCTAAATGTGATACTGTCATGACATACTACAGGCTTGCCCAATTTAGTATCCTTAGATATTATGGGAATATAGCTCCTGAAATTCACTGGCTATTCATATGGAAATTCCAGGGCCTACAAACTCATTCAGAAGACATCAGAAAGTGAAGGCTGACAGACAAGGACAGGAATCAAATTCTTTTTAAAATTTGAGTTGAAAAAGAAAGAATAGGAAGGACTGTGCCTGCAAAGACATCTCCAATGTGGCTTTCATTATGTAATACTTTTGCTCACAGTGTGGCATTGGCTGGGCTGGTGATGGCTTTCTGTGTGGAAAAGATGTTGATATTGATGGCTATCCAGATGAAAAACTTCCATGCTCAGCTGACAGCTGCAAAAAGGTTAGCAGTTTGACAGAGGCCTGGGTGACAAGATGAGTATGTTTCATGTTTCTTTCATGTTTCAAAATTTTATCAAAGAACTGCTGGGGAGAAAAACATTTGTGTTCTAGAGATATAGTGAAATACAATATGTACTCCTCCTATGGATGCTACTTGGTGGTTACCAACACTGCAATCCATCTTATCTGATGGCACTGGTTGGAAAAGGATGCTGTATTGTGCTTACTTTGTAGGACAACTGCATGTTTGTTCCAAACTCCGGACAAGAAGATGCTGATGAAGATGGTGTGGGAGACGCCTGTGATGATGATGCAGATGGGGATGGTATTCCTAATGATCAGGTACTGATTAGGAGTTGGGGTGTTTTCTATAATTAAGCAATACTGCTACCAGTCTGGACAGCAGTGACCATTGTATCAAAAAATTAGTCCACCTCTATGTTGATTTTTACCATCGTTGTACCAACACTTTTGGCACTTCTAGAGATTAAAAATCAAAAGAATAAAAAGGCCATGTCAGCTAGTAAACATGGTAAGAGTAATTGAGGATGGGTGAGCATTTTGTTCCCCCAAAGAAGAAGTTTGAAAAGGACATTTCTAGTCTGAAATCACAATGTTGTTGTTTTTTTCTAAATGGTTGTTGGAAGAAATGTCCATCTGGGTTCAGTTCCAAGTGGGGAGAAAGACACTTGGAAAGATTGTTTATTGGTGAGCAGGACCACATAGGTTTGAAATCCTGGGTAGCTGACCACATGGACTGGAGAGGGAGAGATATTTATGCCCTCTCTTGGGCCTTGCCCTCGAGCTTCCTGTTCTTGTTCAAGAAATGTATTCTATTGGTTGCTGTAGGAGTCGTGCAAATCCTAGGAGTTTGTCTGAGATAAGTTTGGTTGAACTGTGCTGGCTGATGTAATGTAGGGGCTTGGTTGTGCCACGTGGTGAGCTTCTATTATGTCCTGGAGGGTCATGTCTTAATCCTATCACTCTGGAGCTGAAGTCTTTTGTAGAGAGGCTGGCCCAGTCTTTTGTTTTATAGATAATCTGGCACCAAAATATCTGCTGGGGGCAGGAAGCTGGGGCTGAGTTTCTGTCTCCAAGAGCATGTTTCCCAATTTCTCACCCAGGGAAATATAATATTCTGCCTTTTTAATATTTCCTAAAATATTTCATTCTTCTAGGAGAGGGGTGTGTGCTAACTTTCTACATGTTATTTTTTATTTTGTGGGATACCCGAACTATAAAAATTGGGCCACAAGAATCTAACTAAAGAAAGTGAGTGATTGTCAGTAGGCCTATTCTTTTACTGTTAACCTTGCTATGCAAAATCTTCAGTGGCTATAAGCTGGGAAGGATTTATATTTGACTTTCCAGGAATTTTTTTTCCTGGTAAAGTTTTTTATTTTTAAATCTTTAAACAAACATATCGTTGTGTGAACACTGTGGTATCTGGGTATCATGCCTTCAATACAAATAAATTACATAATTATTCATAATTATGTCATTTAACCAAATTATACAATTCTAACACTATTACATGTCTTCCTACCAAATTATCATCCATCATTATTTAGTTCCACCAAAGGTCAGATTATACAATACTTCCATATGTTATTTTTATACAAATCACTCTAATTTGAATCTTTAATATAGGTAAAACATGATTAATCCACTCTATTACATTTATGATATCAAAATCTTCCTTCGTTACTTATTCAACTATGAAATTATTTTTATTTCAATCACCATGATGTCATACATTTTCATACAAATTGGCTGTTATTAATCATCTTTGTTACATTTAATTATAAAGTTATTTTTTATTTCAGTCACCATATTCAACACATATTTTAATACCAATAAGCTATTGTCAGTCCTCTCTATTACATTTAACAAATATACATTTCTTCATATTAAATTTATAATTTGATTATACCATCATTCAAATTTTATTTTTTCTACATTGTTATCTATTCCCCTTCTAATCCCATCTCTCTATTTTTCTCTTTTTTTTAATTGTGTCCCTGCTACCTTAAATCTATTCTCTTTTTTAACCATCATCTCTTAACTGCCTTAAAGTTTTAATTATTCGTTTCTTAAGAGATAAATTGTTATGAACAAAGAGAATGTGGAATTGCAAAAATTAAACAAACACATACATATTAGTGGCAAATCAGATTACTTTATGTGTATCCCTGCAGATGCTCTCAAAATTCCAAATGTTTTCCAAGTCTATAATGTTACTTATGGAATGAAATTAGAATTTGATGGACAATACTACTACTAAGAACCTTTCATTTTTGTTTCATGATGGACAGCTACATTGAACATTTCAATACATTACAAACACCCTCAGCAGATTTGGCAAAAAAACATATCACTCCACCAAAAAAAATATGTGTTGCATTTAATAACAGTGGTACAGATAAAATCATGATCATCTAAAACTTAAATGAAAAATGGCATATTGTAACAAGTTACATTGGGTGTTGAAAATTACTTTGGTTTATATTTGATAGCACAAGAGGAAAAGCTAATAGGAACTTGAATGTGACACAGTGTAAATGTTAAATATAGAGTTAATTCAGCTGGTAATTAACCCTGGAATATTATGCTTTGGGTGTTCTAAGAAAACTAGCACAGCATAAGAAAAGGTGGGCAAAGGCATGGAATATAAATATTTAGGTGAATAGCAATCCAGATACAGTTGACCGGTTTGCATTGCCACTTAAAATCTTTTCCCTCTGCTGTTATATCCAGTAAAGGCTGAAGGAGCAGGCTGCTAAATTTGACAGCACAGTCATTATCATCTGTTCATTTTATTTCTATTGCCAATTATCCTTAATTATTGGAAACTTTTTTCAGTATATAATGGTTGCTGAAATGTTAGTATGCTCATTAAATTGAAGCAGTAGTTCAAGAAATAGATTTTGATAAGTTTAGTTATGTTATTGCTTCCTATTCATAATGTTCAATCCTCTGTTAATTCTAAATTGACCCTCACATGATATTTACAGAGAAAGATATTTTTCCTGTCTCTCCTCCAAATGTCTCCAATGCAAAAAGAAGCATAAAGCAAATAATTCCCCAGATCATGATATGATTAGCCATACACATTAGATCAGATGTATTTAGTGTTACAACTTAGCAACAAAGTATAAATCCAGTTGGCTACCATAGTTATCAGGGGTCTCTGGATGTTCATGGCCAGCAAGTGACCATCAAGAAATCAGACTGTGATAGGAGCAGAAGCAAATACACATCACATCAATAACAATGAGGTCATGTCACAGATCTCACTTTATTTTTCCTGTTTTAGATATTTCAGTAAGAAGAATGTGCTTCTCAAGTAAAAGCACTACATTAGTAAAAAAAAATAAAAATCAAACCCAACTCTAGGCCTTCAAAGTCAGATTTCTGATTTCTGATAGATGAATATGTTCACTTCCTATTTGGATGGAGGGGTGTCTAAGTTTGGTTGCTACACTTGAACATTTTAAAAGTTTGTATTAAGATGTATATGTTTTTTTAATACGCTAAAAAAGTTGCAGTTTTACCATTAGCAATTTTTGCAAATAAATTTCCCATCATGTAGTGCATTCATTCGAACTAGGAATATTCTGGTAATGTATAATTTGGAAGAGTGCAGATTTTGAACAACTGTTAGTCTGAAAGGGGGAAGTTTCAACACTTCTTACTGAAATGTGAACAAAATCCCTACCTATCCATCTTCATTGCTCTTCATTGTGTGGGTGAGATGGTAGCTGTTGGACTATTGTGCTTCTCTTAATGTCACCCAGAGAAAAAGAAAGGCAGTGCACATGCCACTCTGAGAATAAGCTAGTAAAGGGGGGACTTAATGGGAAATTTCTCCAAATGCAAGAAAACCAGATCTTTCCCTTCACATGATGGATGGAAGAGGTTACTACGAAAGGCAAAGTTGATATGGAGAGAGGACAGTACTCTGAACATCTTGCTAATTCTTGCTCTGACCTTGAGACAGCATTGAAAGCAACCAGAATAAAAATGTTAGCATTTATCTCCTCTTTTTCACTAAAGTTTAGCCAGCTACCTACCTGTGAAAACTCTTAATTTGAGGCTGGAGCAGGCAAGAGCATTGGTGATGTATTTAACTACTTTTGATTTACTGAACTGTAACTATATGTACAATTACAATATTTTTTAAAATTATATAAAGTTTTTTTTATTTTTAAATTTTTATATAAACATATCATTGTGTGAACAGTGTGGCATCTGGGTATCATACCTTC
>JANHFL010001960.1:335415-353182 GCA_032468155.1 Oxyrhabdium leporinum | reverse complement strand
TCCAGAAGTTGTGAATGCTCCAACACTGGAAGTTTTTAAGAAGAGATTGGATAACCATTTGTCTGAAATGGTATAGATTTTCCTGCCTGAGTAGGGGGTTGGACTAGAAGACCTCCAAGGTCCCGTCTAACTCTGTTATTGTATTCTAACATTTATATAGCTGCCCATCATAAAATAACTCTGGGCAGCTCACCACCAATAAAACTGTATAAAAACAGTTTAAAACAATATATAGGTATGAGTACTACAACAATAGAAATATAATTTTTAACTATCTTATACACTCCATTTTGAATCTATGTGGTTCAATATGAATTAATTTAAATGGTACCATATGTTCAAGTTCTTCAATCTTTCTTAGAACTTCTATCTGAGAGCTTTAAATGAAAATGGCATCTTGAGTACATAATTTCCTTCATATTCTTTTGAGTTCTCTTAATTCCATACTAATATAAAATCATGGAAGAACTACATGGCAGTTTTTTGTACAAGGTAGTATACAGTATTCATAACCTTTCATCTTATGTAATGTAATTTTTATTATTACTGGGTTTTACAGTCAGACTCTGATAATGATCTAGTTGGAGATTCCTGTGACACCAACCAAGACAGGTAAGTTAACATTTACTGTAATATGCGTAAGTATTGTGTTTCTCAACCTCAGCAACTTTAAGATGTGTGAACTTCAAATCCCAGAATCACAATTTTGAATCACAAAATCAGAGAATTGGAACGAGCCGTGCAAATCACTGAATCTACTTCACTCAGAACAGGAAAACAAATTAAAATTCCCAGAAGATGGCTGTCTAGTTTCCATTTGAACAAACCCAGTAAAGAGACATCCGCTCTATGTATGTCTAATTGGTTCCGTTGTATGAACTGTTCTTAGAATGTACATTAACATGTTTTCCTACAAAATGTTTGTCTTCGAGCCAAGTGAAATGAAGTAATCCATGACTGGAATTGTTATCTCTTTGATTTTTTTTTGAAAGGTTTCCCAATGGGACAAATATTCAAATATAATTACAATTAGAGGAAATAACATTTCTGCTCTACTTGGCATTGGTTACACTCTAAGTCATGTCTCTTATTCACCTGACTAAATTTTAAGAAGGGTTCCTAGACTGAAAAAGATCCAATGTAGGGCATCTGGAATGATCAGGGACTGGAAATTAAATTCTACAGGGAAATAGAAGAAATTGGATGTGTTGCAGAAAATCTATTGAAATCTATTGAAGAAGGATAAGGCAGTACTTTAGGGATATTTTTTTCTCTCATTAGAATATACAATGCAGAATTATGATTCAGGAAAGCGGATTCTGGATTCATGTTAGGGGGAACCTCTTAGGCATCAGAACAGAGCAACAGACATTTTCAATATTTTTTCAGTGGAAGAAGCATGTCATTTGCTCTGCTTCATGTAGAAAATAGAATCACCAGCTAAGAAGATGCCAAAAAAGAAGGAAGAAAACAGAACAACAAACCACTCTGGTTTAATTTTGTGCGCAAAAAAAAAGGATACTAAAGTCATGAGCATCTGAGAGAGCAGAGGAGCAGATAGTGAAATGTGCATCACTATGTTATGTGTAAACACGACCTCTTTTGTACTTGTGTTATGTTGCACACAAGTATGTATTGGGTGGAGCTGGACAGAATCTTGGCTTGCTGTGTGTCAGCCCTTCAAGGTAAGCCTGGTCAGGAAACAATCTCCTTTAAAGCCTTTGCAGTGTATAATACCAGAATCTTGAAAGTCTGACAGAGTGTTTTGCCAAGAGAATCAAGATGGTTAAGTTCCTCACACTTCCTCTCTTTCAGTGCTTATGTAGCTGCCCTTGCACCACTCCTTCTGAACTTCTTCCCCCAAGTTAAAGTTAGGGTTAGTTAATGACTAAATGGAAGGAAGGGGTATATGAAGTCATATTAAATTAGAGAGTTCTCACTCATCATCTGCACCATTTGTATAATTTTGTCAAAAGATAGTATGAATTATTTTTATCTCATTTGCTTCAGTTTTTTAAATTGTATCAATTTATGCCATTTGCATTATTTATGTCAATTGCAATGATGTAATTATCAAGGGCATTTATGGAGGGTATTAAAGAAATGAAGACCATGACAACAATCATTTCATCCCATCCTTTTTAAACTTTACTGGCAATTATCTTCATGTTTGGTTTCAATTAGCACTGACATCTCTCAGCCCTTGAAGGTAGACCACACCCGGAGATCAATGCCATTACTTTTACTATAGAGTTATATAACAGTATTTTGCAAGTCTGAATGTGTTTCCCTCCCTTTATCTTTTTGTGAACTAGGGAGGAGCTTATTTACAATATTTACTTTCTTGTTCTGGACTCAGATCCCTTTTATCCATCTGTTGCCTTGGTAGTGGCTTTTCCTTTTGTCCTTCAGGGCCATTCCCCCTGCTGTCTATATCATCAAGCATACTATGAATGGAGATATTTCTAGCACTCCGAGATGAACCAAAGACATGGTTTTTACTTAGATAAGAATATAACCCATATCCTTACAGACTTGCGGACAGATTTCCCCCATCTGATGACAGAATATAACTTGCATCTGACTTATCTTCACTATCAGTTTCACTCAGCTTCAATATTAATTGAGCTGGCTGGAATGATGGAAAATGTAGTCTTATTATGTTTAAGAGCTAATGCAGTATAGTAATTAAGGTCACCAGGACTGGAACACTAGGCTCAGGCCTTCTTCAGTAGGGAAGTCTATGGAGTGACTTAGGCCAGTCATTAGTCACTCTCTCTTGGCTCATCCACCTCACAAAGTTGTTGGATGGAGTATTATCTCCACTGCCTTGAGATTTGGTAAGGATGGTAGGATACAAGCAAATAGATAAATAAGCCAGGAGAAAAGGGTTGGAAGAGATTGCTTGGGAACATAGACATAGGAATTAGCATATTGTGTACGTGTATTTTTTTCCTATCTTTCTGTACCCTAGTGATGGGGATGGACACCAAGACAGCACTGATAATTGCCCCACAGTCATTAACAGTGCCCAGCTTGATACTGATAAAGATGGTTTGGGGGATGAATGTGATGATGATGACGACGATGATGGAATTCCTGACCACGTTCCTCCAGGACCTGATAATTGCCGGCTGGTTCCTAACCCAGAACAGGAAGATGAGAACAGTAAGGCCAACCTCTTTCTTTCAGACCTGCTTTTGTTTTTGAATTTACTATTGGTGACCTAGTGCTTCATTCCCGTGAGGTTTTCTGGCTTTCATGGGTTTCTCTAGCCTTCCTCTTCCTCTTTTGTCATAATTTTCTCATCCAATTCCTTTACATAAGGAAGGTACAAAACTCACCATCTCCCCTCCGGGTCATGCCAAATCTCTTCTACATCTCTGTAGTTCCAGGGCTGTTCAACATTTGGGAAATATATCTTTGAAATAGGAAGCAGTTTGATGTGTCCCAGTTGTGGTCTAGCTCTGAAACAGGCTGTTTTATATAGATTGTCATGTTTGGGCACCTTCAAATGCTTTGATGGTTTTGTAGGACCATTCTGGATTTTCTGAACCATTCCATTCCCAAATCAGTAATTTTTACATATCACTTTGCATCGTATGCTTTGACAAATAAACTTATTTCAAACATTGGTTTAAACTCCAGCTATCAAATGACACCCCTTGAACACTGAATTTTGGTTTGCAGGTGATGGAATTGGTGACATTTGTGAATCAGACTATGATCAAGATACAGTGATTGACCAGATTGATGTTTGCCCTGAGAATGCAGAGGTCACCCTGACTGATTTCAGAGTTTATCAGACTGTTGTCCTAGATCCAGAAGGTGATGCTCAGATTGATCCAAACTGGGTGGTTTTGAATCAGGTAAATACTTTTTGAAATCTAAAAGCAGCCAGGACAAGCAGACAATTGGACAATCTGACTCTTTATTTGCTTAGCAAAGAACCCCAGAGTTGTCTACAAGCAAGCTAGAAGTAAATCACCTGAGCAGAAGTTTGCTTTGAGAGTTAGGAGGGAGCCCCTAATAAATTTGCCTTCTAAGTCAAGAGATAGTACTTGGTTAACATAAGAACCTTAAAGGAAAACCAGTAAGTCATTCTACTCAGGGTGCTCTAAGATTGAAAAGTCTAAATCAATGTACAAGAGTCTGCAGCTGTAGCATGCAATGCTTATGGCAAGTTTCTTTTCCTGCCCAGAAACAGCAGGCATATATCTGTATCAAAACCAAGCTCGTGGCTGTCTTTGAAAAAGTTAAAAGGTTTAAATAGCCAATGGCCATAGTTCAGCAGATGGCAAAGAACAAGTTCAAAAAAAGGCATAGAAGCAGAAACTGACTTTAGAAGCAACTCTATGGAATGATAGAAGAGCAGGCCCAATGACTGAGAATCACAACCAGAAAGAAGAGATTTAGAAAACGCTGTGCCCTGCAGGAACCCAAAAACAATTGTCAAGCCTTTGCAGATAAAACAGGAGTGGCCAGGAGAGAAAAAATAAACTGCAGGATGTGTCAGGCTTTACCTAGCCAACACTAAAAGTCAATGATTCAGAACAGATGATAGATTCTGTTTATTGCAAGCACTAGAAAAGCCATTGAAGAAGAAATCTAACAACTGCCAAGAATAAAATGCAGGCCATATTTATTGCAAAAAAGAAGTTTACATTTGTGTACCTCTTTCTACTGCCAGCATTACATTACAGGCTAAGAATTTCTTGCTTGGGACAAGAGTAACAGTTGGCATCTAGCCTTTGTTATGATAACAATCCATTCTGATGTCAGGTGTTTTTTCTAACTTTGCCAGGTGGTGAATTCCTAAAGTGCAGAGGGGAAGAACAATTGTTGGAGCCAAATATACTACAAGTGAGATCCTTAAGCCATAAAAAAATAGAATCAAAACATTGGCTTACAAAGTGTCTGATCTTTGTTCTCTAATCACTAATGCTTAGAGCATGAGAAATAAAGATGACCTCCAACTCATAGTACAAAATAACAAATATGATTTCATTGATACAGTGGAGATACTGGGATGCTTTCCATATAGCAATATACCAACTAAAGGGTACAGTTTATGTAAATGAGATAGAAGCCATTGAAAAGGAGGGGAGAATCACACTGTTAAGACTATATATTCTTGTTCATAAATTTGAATGAATGAACTTGTTAAAGCTGTAGAAGCATCTGGCTTAAGAAAAAAGAGAAGATAAATAAAAGCAGTATTGTTGTTAGTGTCTGCTATTGCCTGGCTGACCAAACAGAAAAAAATTATGATGCCTTCTAAAAATGCAGATCTTTCAGACAGGTACGGAATCATAATGATACAGTGAGACTTTAATTACCAAACATCTGTTGGGAGATAAATTCTATCCTGGCCTTTCCAGTTCTAATTTGTCTTGGTAGTAACTTTTTCTTTAGAGAATGGAAGGAAGTACAAGAAGATCAACTGTCCTTGACTTGATAATATTCTAGATAAGACTTGGTTGAAGAATTAATAGTACAGGAAAAAAAATGAAGAAATTGAGGAAAAATGACCATGGAACACTGGAATTACTGATTTTACATTCATACATATATAGTATAGACATATATTTGTCACATTATTCCCCTTTGAGTTGTAATATTACGCAAAGCACAGAAAAATAGAAGTGGACGAAATGAAGGCACAATATAAGAGAAAAAAATGAATTCTAATTCAAGTTTAATTTACACAAACACTATGCTATCTTATACCAATGCCATTCAGTGCCAAGACTAGTTTATACCAACCTCTCCATACTTTTCTATCTTTGCACACCATTCTTATTTTCACTTTGTTGACAGTATTTATTTAATATTTTAAAGATACAGAGAAATATGAAAGATAAAAGAATAAAATGCAAATAAACAAGAATTGAAATATAAGAGAGAGTATAGGTTTCCAGAGCTTCCAAGTGAGGAATGGTGAGCTGGAACATCTCTGAGTGGAGAAAATGACTGTGAATAAGATCAAAGGACCAGTGAATTTTTCACTTGGTGAAAAATTAACCATAAGCTTAAGAACTTAAATAATTAGAAATAAATGGCAAAAAACTAAATAAGAATTCGGAATAGTATAATAGGCATATATATGTGTAGAGAGCCAATTTGGTAGTTAAGGCATCAGGCTAGAAATCAGAAGATTATGAGTTCTAGTCCTGGCTTAGGTACGTGACTTTCAGCTGGTCATTCTCTGTCAGCCCATGAAAGGAGACAGCGGCAAACCATTTCTGAAAATCTGGTCAAGAAAACTACAGGAACTTGTCCAGGCACTTGACAGGAATCAAAAATGGTTTAGAAGGCACATGCAAAAAAGTATGTGCGTACATTTACAAAAGAGACCTTTCTGAACTCATTGGTTTGATACTTTTGTATGAAGCAAAATCTAATTTCTTCTATTCTTTGTTTCATTAATTGTGTTACCTACATTTTGCAGGGTATGGAGATTGTGCAAACTATGAACAGTGATCCTGGACTTGCTGTAGGTATGTACACCATTTCTCTGAAGACAGTTACAGCAAATCCATACACACACAAATAAGTTGGTATAATCAATTTAAACAATGTAATTCACTCCCTATTGTTCAGCCAGCTGAATTTACCATAGGAGTGTTCATTGAGTCTCTCCTTCCAATTCTTCATCATTCTACTTAATAGGAAGTACTCATCACAGAAAGTCTAGTGAAGAATGAATAAGATACAGGAGCATCAGTCTCTTGTAAACCATATACAGTATAAAGGGCAAGATTTAATTCCTTTGTGTGTGGTTAAAGACTAAAAGAACCAGGACCAGAAAAATCCTTATTTGCACCTTGAAGTGCTATTGAGCTGCACTGAGCCGCAGTGGCGCAGTGGTTAAACACAGTACTGCAGGCTACTTCTGCTGCCTGCTGCCTGCTTGCAATTTGGCAGTTCGATCCTCACTGGCTCAAGGTTGACTCAGCCTTCCGTCCTTCTGAGGTGGATAAAATGAGGACCCAGATTGTTGGGGGCAATATGCTGACTCTGTAAACCACATAGAGGGGCTGGAAAGTACTGTGAAGTGGTATATAAGTCTAAGTCCAAGTGCTATTGTCAATAAAAGTGGATAGTGGTGGGTTTGATTGCCAACCATGAGACTCAGCATAAGACAGTTGATATTTGTTGATAATCTTCCTGGATTGGGGCTCTTGGATCCAAAAGAATGGTATTTCCAGTGAGGATGTTCTTCATATGTTTCGAATTGTAATTCGCATAGTTTTCGAGCTTTCATCTACACCAGCAAACAATTGGGAATTGTCCCAAGGCATGTGGAAAACTCCAGGTTGGGGAAGATCTTATCAGTGAATCAGATTCTATAATTGCAGGTGGTTTGGATTTCATGCATCTGTTTACATCTATTGAATAGGTTATACAGCTTTCAATGGAGTTGATTTTGAAGGCACTTTCCATGTGAATACAGTAACAGATGATGACTATGCAGGCTTCATTTTTGGTTATCAAGACAGCTCCAGCTTTTATGTGGTAATGTGGAAACAGACGGAGCAGACCTATTGGCAAGCCACTCCATTTCGAGCTGTTGCAGAGCCTGGGATTCAGCTGAAGGTACTGGCTTAAGCAAAATGATTAAGGCTTTCATCTAGCAGTATGCTCAGAGAGAATTGCCAACATCTGTGTTGTATAACATTACTTTGTTGGGATGTTTTACAGACTGGAAAGACCATTACAGATGTTGGCATTCCTTAGAATATGGAAGAAAAAATGTTGATGGATATTTCTTCTTTTTGTCTGTGTCTAGGCTGTTAAGTCAAAGACTGGGCCTGGAGAACACCTCAGAAATTCACTTTGGCATACTGGAGACACTAATGATCAAGTCCGATTGCTATGGAAAGATCCACGAAATGTTGGCTGGAAAGATAAAGTTTCCTATCGCTGGTTCCTACAACACAGACCTCAGGTTGGATATATTAGGTAAAGCTTCCATTTTCATGGTATTGACTAACATGTACAGTACCCAGCCACAAATTAGTACCTATGTATGTTTGTACACATATACATGTACCAACAACTGGGTTAGACTTGCTGAATTGAATATATGTCTTCATAGTACTAAACTGGTAGGCAAGGGGATCTTTTTGTATGTGTCTGAATACACTTTAATCAAATCTAATCTTCAAAGTTTGAAAGATTTCAATCAATTCAATAGTTTGGGGTTTCTTTGTATTTATTAAAAGCTTTTATAACACAGGTAAAAACAAAAAATAAACTAGGGTAATATAAAGTATGAAAAAAAATCAAAGAGAAAGCTTTAAAGTTCAACAAAGAAAGAAAAGGAAAAATAGAAAAGAAAGAAGATACAAAGAGATGGCTTCCATTCCTCTTTTCAGCAGTTGTATGTACACTTATAAATTTACCTTTTTCTTTAAAGTTACACTATGACTCACTTCTTTCTATAATCTATCCCATCTAATTATCAAAATCATACACAATATCTTCATTTTTTTCTGTTTTATGTAAAAAGTCCATCCAGAATCTAGAAAGAATTATCAAATGAATTTCTCTTACTCTGGCAGTCAGAAAATCTCTCTTTAGCTTAAATTGATTACACTGAATCAATTCAATATTTTGTAGCAAATTACAAAGTTGAAGGGATTCAACTAATTTTTTTTGATCAAGCTGATATTCAACTTGAATTGTGCTTGATTTACAACCCTCTGATAGATATAACAAAAAAGGTACATAAATTAAATGTTAGATATAATGTCCTATGTGTTAAGCTTCATTGAACATAACGAACACGGTAAAATGAGGATCCAGATTATTGGGGGCAATACGCTGACATTTGTAAACTGCTCAGAGAGTTCTGTAAAGCATTATGGAGTGGTATATAAGTTTAAATGCTATTGCTATAATGACACTTGCTGTACAGAGAATGAAGTCACTGACATTTTTAACTTAATTTTGTTTCCATTTCAAAAGGGCAAGATTTTATGAAGGATCTGAACTGGTAGCAGATTCTGGAGTAACCATAGACACAACCATGCGTGGAGGAAGACTTGGAGTTTTCTGTTTCTCTCAGGAAAATATTATTTGGTCCAATCTGAAATATCGTTGTAACGGTAGCATTTTTCTTCCATCCGTTTTCTTGCATAATCAAAAAAACAACTGAATAAAGGCTAATTCCTTTCGTATGGTTACATGAATAACTGCATCTTTAGTCATCTTTATATACAAACACTGGACTACACCAACCCATTATTTTTCATTTGTAAAAATGCATATGGTGCTCTCGTGAGTCCCAAGAGTTTTTTTTTGTTTTTTTTTAAATGATGCTTTATTTATTTTAATTAAAAGAATCTCTTAAAAAACACTTTCCAGTGCTGAAACAGCAGATCAATTTTGCGGTTGCATAGCGATATTGCATATCTCCTCAGCTCCAAAGCTGAGATTCTTTGGCAGCAAACAGGTCAAGCAACAGTGTCTTTCCTTGTTTGGAAAGAGAAAGTCAGATGGGTCATTATTAGTTCAAAGCTTTCCATGTAGATTCAAAGCACAAGCTCTGTTTCTCATTGGCCTTTCCTAGAAATGAGTATACAGTGTGGATAGCAACTAAATCAGGGCTGTCAAACTCCCGGCCCACGTCACGTACAGGCCACACCCATGTCCGGTTTAGCAAAGAGGAAAAAAGTCCTGATACGTAATGTGACGCCACCATGACGACGTGAATTTGACACCCCTGCACTAAATGATGTGCTGGAGGCTTAGACTAAGTCTGTCATTCACCAGATTTGTCACTGGTGAACCAGAGTGGTTCAGGTACTGAACATGGACCAGAAAAACCAAAGTTCAAATCTTAGGTGACCATTGTGGATGATCAAGTGACTTTGGGTCAATTGTTTTCTCAGGCCAAATAAACTGGAGGATAAAATTAAGAGAAAGTTTAGCTGCTCAGAGAAAAGAAAAAGGATATAAATGCAAAGAAGCATTATTCTGTTGATTTAATTCTTTTTCAAATTAGTATTTAATTAGAGGTGCATCTCTGCCCTTAATTTTCATTGGGATTATAGAAAAAGTACAGGGAGGTTTTGACTATTCTTTTCTAATCTGAGAAATCATCAGTGTAGCCTTGGGGAAATGTTTCACTGCTTCCAATTGAAGCTTGTCTCTCTTTTTAGAAGAATTATAATTAGGAAGACAAGAAATGACATGCTTACATTCATATTTAATTGGTGAAATAATTTTTATAGCTATCTCTGCCATTTCCTAACCTGCAATTTAAAAATAAAAAATTCACCAGTTCCATAACTACAGTGGGCAGTGATTCTATCTCCTTTCTTGATTTCAGATACAATCCCAGAAGATTTCCAAGAATTTCAAACTCAGAAGTATGGAGTTGGAGGTATTTAAGAAGGATCAAGAATGCAAGATACTACGGTGACTAACAGTGCAGTACATTTTTAATTCTTATACAGTGTATGTGTATAAATGCCCAGTTCATTTGCTATGATTGATAAATAAAAAGGTAAAAGTAGATTCAGGTTTCTTTTTGTTTTCATTCATTTTATGATAATATAAGTTTTAACTCCCAGTATGATTTTGTAGGCAATAACAGACAAAGACTAATAATGTGTTACACAAAAACATCTGGAATCAGAGGCTGTGTATGTAAATGAGTTGATATTTATAAGACAGATATGGAAATAATTTTGCTTGCTAATTTATATGTTGATTCAAATCCAGAACTAAATGCAATAATTGATTTGAATTTCACACAAGGAAGGCCTAGAGGATTAATTTCCCATAGAAATTTCCCTGTAAGACCCATTTTTCAGTAAACTGACACCCCCAGTAATAAATCACTCCAAATCTCATGTTCCTCTTCAATTATAGTATTTATAATGGTTCTTATTAGTCATAAAAGCATGCACAAGAAGGGTGGATGGTAGGATTTCTTTTAATGACTTCTTTAAAGTCCCATCCAAATGGTAAATAATTAGAAGAAGATGGAAGAGCAAGATGTCATCCAACCGCCCTGCAGCAGATGAAGCAGACTTTAGATCACTGCATTAGCTAACACACAGCTTCCTCTGATCAAACACATTTTCATGTTTATGTTATCATTCTGGCCTTCTAATATAATTAACCCTGGAGGGTCCCACCTGGCTGCTCAACCTACTTCAGCCCTCTGAGGAAAATCAGTGGCTGCTTCATCACCTGGAATCCTTTTTAGGACAAGAATAGACATGAGGGCAAAGTCAAGAAATGTTTAGAGAGAGGAGGGGAAGGGACCCTAACATTTGTGTTCCAACGTAATAAAACTTTACTAAATGCCTGATTGTTGATTTCTTTTCCATCTCAAGTTGTGATCTGTAAAACTTACTGGAAGCAGCAGAGTCCAAATGCAAAGTGTGTCCTATAGAGCAGAAGTCTTGAAATTGAGCTTAGATGCAGAGCAGGACTCTTCAAGATCTTCAGAGGTTATTACCTTATGATAACTTTTAAGGTTTCAATAGAAAATATCTGTAGCCCAGGGTAGAACTGTGGAGTCCATGGTGCTCTCTGAGCTTGGTTATTTGGTTGTAGGCATTTCAGTACCCAATTTGGTGGCATCATCAGTGCAGGTGACTATGGGGTTTGCTGTTAGCTTGTCCTGACAGTTTTTAAAATTGTTTATTTAGCAAATTTTTATAGCTGCCATCTCACTGAATCTGAGCAGCATTGTCTTTTTTGAATGGTGTGCAAATGTGGTTTATCTCTATGTGTTTATTGAAGGCTGATTTGGCTGATGGTCTGAAATGAAATGTGAACAAAACTGAAACAAAATAAAATTTCTTGCCACATCTTTTTAGATTTGTGCCCTGTAGAAGCAGGTGTACCCTTGGCCTAGAAAAGTTGTGCCTTTTTTGGGGGGGGGGGTATTGGTGGGTATGTGCCTCTTCCAGAACTCCATTGTTGCACTTCAAATTTGTGTAAAAAAAGCCACATTTAAGTAATACAAAAACTGCTTCAGTTTTTGTGAAAAAATGAGAAGTGGGATTGAAGTTAATACTATCTCTTAGCACCCCAAAATGATGAAAGTCATACCAATATTTTTAGAGGTAAAAAGTTAAAGGTGCTTGGCTCCTGTTGGTTTCCTGTTTCCATTCTTAAAATAGAATAAAGGACCAAAAAACATGATGTTCCTTCTCATCCCTTCCTGGGATTTTGCTACATCATTGGATGATCTTCTGTATCTAAGCTAAATTGTAGCCTCTGGTTCCTCAGTCCTCTCCGCTTTTGACATGGAGGCTGTAAAAAGGCTATGACTGTAGTAGAGTAAGCAGAGATGAGCTGAACAGAAGAAATAGCCAAGCTGGGCAACATCTCTGCAATTGGCATCCTTGGAGCCACAAAGCAGGTTCAAGATGGCTCCTTTTTGTTCTTAGTCGGCATCGTGGTGCCTCCGCATTTATGCACTGCCCCAGAATGAGGATAGCATCTCTGAACACATCTCCAATAGGAGCCACAAGGAAGAATAGCCAACATCAAAATTGCAAAGCAGATCAAGGGACAGTCTCTCAGTGTCTTGCTGGCAATGAACCAAAACCCCTCAGTACAAGATGAGCTACAATCACTCTGTTATTCTGTATTTCTGTGTAGGTTAGTAGCTGAAGCATTTTAAAGTCCAGAATAATGAGGTAACATTTGGATGTGCTTCAGGCCGACTCCTCCCTAATTCATTGAACTACAAGAAGGAGGAGGTATAGCAAAATCAGATTTGCAAGTTCCCGTTATGATAGTCCTTCTGTGAATTTTATATTTCGGTCTCATCTGCCTAATG
Organism: Oxyrhabdium leporinum; assembly: GCA_032468155.1. Taxonomy (NCBI): domain Eukaryota; kingdom Metazoa; phylum Chordata; class Lepidosauria; order Squamata; family Cyclocoridae; genus Oxyrhabdium; species Oxyrhabdium leporinum. Next base: position 340,368 of record JANHFL010001960.1, on the reverse strand, counting down.
GGGTTGACACACCTAAAATGCCTCTGAAATAACACTCCAACATTGTATTTATTAAAGAAGAAACTTAAACTTTGAGAGGGAATATTAGACAAAGTACTTAATGTATTTTCTTGGGATAATAACCTCTGACCAATTCTGCCTCCACAGTGTCTTTCTCAATCTTTGCCAATGCTGGCTGGAGAATTCTGGGAATTGAAGTCCACACCTTAAAATGGCTAAAATTGAGAAATACTGGTCTACAGCAATTCAGTCCCACACTGACCTTGCAAATATATCACTAACTTCATTCCTTCTATCACTTCTCTTCTCTAAATCCCTTCCTGCCAGAATAAAATGTGAGTTTAATTCACATTTGGTAATAAGCCAGAGATTCTTTAAATGTAGTTTGCTGAAATAAGCACAACAGGTCATGTTCATTGGAGGTGCCTTAAGTGTGTTGTGCTGTCACATTTATTGGAGAAAACCGAAATCAGAAACTAGCACTCTTGCAACAGATTATGCAGACCTATTTTCATTTACTAAACTCTATGGTATAGATTGAATTAAATAATTATCTCCCAGTATGAGAGAAAATTGTACCAAGGCAAAAAATGTAACAGCTTTTAATGCACACATTTAGGAGATGCACACAGGAGGCTTCCCCACACAAGCATGTAGCAAATAATGAGGAGCATGTCACCAACTGTTCGGCAGCTGTGCATACAAAACAGATGTTGTGCCCAAAATTGGCCACACGGACCCAAGAGCAGGAGGTTGTAATCCTGTTAAAGGACACTGGAATTGTAGCAACTAGCTATGTGAAAGCATAAGGAAGACTTTATCGCCTTTCCTTTAAAAGAGGGGGCTGAAGGCAAGAATTAGGCGCCCCTGCAGTTTTCACATACTGTTCTTCAGTTCAATGTTTAGCTTGCAAGTGATCTACTGTTCACTGATCTGTCCCGGGGCTGAAACATCAATGCTTCTGCTTCTCCCCCATTCCCTTTATCTTTTCTCCAGTCCCTGCTTCCATGCTGAGCTTCTTCTGGTCCCCGCTGGTTTCAAAGACGTGAAAAGTAGCCAAGGCTTCCTTTCACATGAAGTCAGCCAACTTGCTGAGTGCTGGAATAGCTGCTAAGCAGAGGCATTCATTCAATAGCCTAAGAATAGCCGCCGCCTCCCCCCAACCTTGCCCAGCACAGCACATGGGGAGACACATAAGGGTGTCTGTTGGAGTGTTTATATATGTGTCCGTGCATTGGAGGGTGTTTATATTTCAACAGACACCTGTGTCTATACGTTTATGAATACATGCAAGCTACACACACTCCTCTGGATTACTACAAGCTTTGCATTAGCATCTGGAAAAGATATTAAATGATAGATCTTGCATATTGTTCTCAATGAAGCAGGGAAATGTGGGCTGTTCTTTCTGTATCATTTTATCCTCCTGATTTCACAGCTCCAATTGTGTGCATTTGAATCTCCCATCTACTTATGCAAGGCCAGGTTTACAAAGAAACATCACTGTTGGATTCATAATGGATGAAGTTTATTGTTTCAAATTGGATGAGCTAGCTGCTGAGATTTCCTACAATATAGGGAAAAAAATCAGTTTTCAATATAAAAAGAAGCCTAAGCCAGAAAATATTATGGAAAGTCCTCGACTTACAACAGTTCATTTAGTTGTAAAGACATTACAATGGCACTAAGTAACTTATGTCCATTTTTAAAATTACAACCTTTGCAGCATCCTCATGATTATGTGATCAAAATTCTGATGCTTGGCAACTGGTTCATATTTATGACCATTGCTGTGTCCCAAGGCCATGTGATCAACTTTTGCGACCTTCTGACATGTTAGGTCAATTGGGAAGCCAGATTCACTTTACAATCAGGTTACTAACTTATCAACTGCAGTGATTCACTTAACTACTGTGGCAAGGAAGGTTGTAAAATGGGGCAAAACTCGCTTAACAAATGCCTCAATTTTGAGCGCAATTGTGGTCGTAAGTTGAGTACTCAGTTCCTCATGATATAACAGATTATCTTTTCTTGTGTCTATCCCATATTATAGAATTGCTCACAAGAATGTCCACTGTCATTAGTTTCAATGTCCTTGGGTGTATTGTTTAATATATTCCATATAATAATAAATTGTCCAAGAGCATGACAGTCTAAAGAGCTTGCTTCACTGTTTAAAAGCTAGATTATTTAGCTTCCACGAGACTGTGGTGGTCATAATTATAACAGCATGGTTGCAGGTGGTGTTCATGTGATCCCAGGATGCTGCAACCATTGTAAAGACATTCCAATTGCCAGGCACCCAAATCTTGATCAAGTGATTGTGGGGATACTGCAACAATCGTTCACTAATCTAACACTCTAGATGCGTTGGTTCAGCTTTCAGAGTTCTGATTTGGAATTCTTTGAGTAGCCATTCCAACATTTCTAATAGGCACCAACTAGAAGAGGAAGAGCTAGATTTGATTGGTAAGCGATCAAATTTTTCCAGTTTAACATTTTTATTGAGTTATAAAATATTGTAAAATACAAAATACAAAAGTAGATAGAAAAGCAGTGAGGAGGAAAAGGGGAAGAGACGTGAGGAAGGATAAGGAAAAAAAAGAAGCATTGACTTCCGACTCTCTCTGTTGCAGTAAAATAAGGCATTAACATCAAATCACAACTTTTTGCTCTTTCATAATAATATGAACAAGTCATTTCCGTAAAGATCAATCAATCTACTCTGTAAAACCCAAAATCAAAGTTTCATTATTTTTCACTTCAAGCACAAAGTTCAGATGCGGTCTCCAGGTGGAAACAAAAGTACTTATGTTCTTTTCTTTAATCAAAGTAGTCAATTTTGCCATTTCAGTAAGCGATCAAATTTTAATCAATGGAAGAACTAGACTTTAAATCATTATAAACAAAGATATTCTTGTGCTGCTGTTGAGCAGAAGGAAAGACTCAAAATTAAAAAACACAACTTGGTTTGATTGGAACTCCCCTTTTTAATTCATTTTGTTTCCTTTTACCTTCTGAAAGACACATACTGCTGCAAATATCTCCAATCAAAATTTTCATGTGACATAAATATTTATTTTGAGGGTTCCTATATTGCCATGCATGAATAATTTATCATGAACAGCAATTTGTTTGGGAAGCAGTTAAAAGAACTTTATTGTGTTTCTTAAAAGATCACAAAATAGGATAGAAAATTCAAATACAGCCCAAGGTCAGTTGAATTTACTAAGTATTTAATAAATAAAAGAAGTCTACATACTGAAAGAAAAACCCAATAAAAACCATGATTCTCAAACACCGATTGAAATGATGTGGCATTGCCGTCATTTCATCATGTTGCAAATTCTTCGCACAAAGAAAATTAGTCAGCAGGAAGAATATGGTATTTGCCTTTTTCTTACTCCCTCCCCCCTCTATCAGTAAAATTGTTACTATTTTCATGGGAGGCATTCTATCCTTTGAGCTTCCATTTGTCTCTGAGGACATGGTGAGTTTGCACAATGCTACCTTCTGATCAAGGGATCTACATTTAGCAAATTAATTGTCTAGGTTCATTCAGTAATATACCAGTCATCAGTCTTTTAGCTCAGTGGGTTGTATGAGTACAGCCAGGTGGGACAGAAGTCTTTAACCTGGGTTTTATGAAAAAACAACACCTTATAAAAATTATACGATGTAGTATAATATCATCTTTTTTTCTTCAACTCTATAAGAAGAGGAACTGCAGATCATGTAGTTTAACTTCCCACTAGGTGGCAACAGTCAGCTTATGCTGTTTACATTAAGCCGAGTTCAGGTTTACCTCAGGACACTTCATACAAAATGTTGCACTTTTCATTAATTTTAGTTAAATTCCTTAACTTAGTAATAGACCCAGGGATCATATAATGTAGGCTTTCTCTTGGATGAAAGTTATAAAGATAAATTGCCACTTTATCTATCTTTAGGAAACTCAGTTTTTTTCTCTCCAAAGAGTTTGATGGACCATACTTAAGTCTGTGATAAATATCCTAAACTTGTTATATAATCTGATCCACATTATACTTCTAAGATAATGGGTGGTTTTTTAATTTATCTCCCTTTAATTGACAGTAATGGCTTAGACACTATAGAAAGTCAGCACCCACTGACCCTCCTAGAGAATGAAATATTTTGGGGAGTATTAAAAAGGCAGGATAGAATATTTCCCCTAAAGGAGAAATGGGGAAAAATCTTAAGGGAGGCAGAAACCACTCCCAGTCTCCCTGCCCCCAGCTTTTAGAAATGCAGATTTGGTAATCCATTCAGAAAGGGTCAGACAGATACTCCAGATAAGCAATACAATTAGGTAAGTGAAGGGTTGACAAGATTAGCTCAGACAAACCCCTATGATTTGCACTTACCCTTCTGCCTATGGAGCCAGCCATGACCCCATAGGAATCTGAAAACAGTCATTAGAATATTAAAGGACATATTCTTGCACAGGAACAGTAATCTCAGATGCAAAGTTCAAAGAAGGTATAAAAAGCCCACCCACTCAACTCCATTTTGTCAGCTGTCCCAGAACTGCACACTGTCTGTGTGTTGGTTCTGCTCATCAATAAACAGAATCTTTCTTTCCAATCAGCCTCCATTTTATTCCCGGCTTGGAACTGGACCTTGATTTTCCTTGCAATAACACTAAGTGACTTAGGTCATCTACAGTGGCAGATGCCTTTGTTCATCTGTCTTCTGGTTCTGAAATGTTAATAATAACTTGAAGAAACAACTGACCACCTATTTAGCTGCTGCAAGAAGACTACAAACAATGGCAGATAAAGTAGTAACAATGTTGCACTGGAATATCTGCAAGTAATACCATTTGCCTGCAAGCAAGAGTTGGTGGCATTACAAAATTTATTTTATTTTTATTTTATTTTCACATTTATATACCGCCCCATTCCGAAGACTCGGGGCGGTTTACAGCTTATA